>JZKD02S1859007.1:363199-374179 GCA_000966675.3 Picea glauca | reverse complement strand
ATTTGAGGTTAATGTAGCCACTCGGTCTCACAATTACAATTCTCCACATACTGTCCCTAGTCTAGAGTCTCCCCCTCCTCCAGAGACACCCTTACAGATCGAAAAACCAGAGTCCCCGCCTCATATTCTGAAAGGAGTACTTAAGCGCTCTACCATGTTGAAAATACTAAGACAACTAAGAGGGGGGGGGGTGTAAATCAGTTGTTACTGTGCTTAAACAATTTATGACTATTCAAACAATTTTTAGTCTCTTCCAAGTGACCATCAATATTATACAACATATGAACAACATGGGTAATGAACATTAGTCACACATAAGATATACACAGAGACAAATTTTCACGAGGAAACCCATAAAGGGAGAAAACCTCTTCTTCTTCAAATGATAGATAGTCTTTTAAGTTCTGTACATCATCTATGTTTGAGCACCAACTCAAAGTGAGGCTACTACCTCTGTTTTACAAGATCCAACTCTTTGAGAGCACCAACCCTCTGGTTTCTCTGGCACCCACTAAAGGAAGCACCAACTCCCTGAGTGTTCCAACACCAACTGGATGGAAGCACCTACTTCCACTTATACAAGAACCAGCTTGTATACATAAAACTCTGTGTTTTCCCAAGAACCACCCCACCACCCTGTTTTTCTAGCCACAACTAGATGAAAGCTCCAAATTTCAGTATTCAAGCACCAACTTGAATAACAGAGGACTACAATCCTCCCTAGCACCACCCAACCTCCTTGATTATAAATAAATGATTGAATAACCAACAATACAGGTGTTCAATTCTTACCACTTCTTCTCTATTATGCAATTCTTCTATGCTTTTATCTGTTCTGCAATTCTGCTCTGCTTCTATCTGTTCTGCAGTTCTGCTCTGCTTCAAACTATTCTGCAATTCTGCTCTTGCTTCTGTCTATCCAACATCTCTGAGTTTTATCTCACACTATGCATACTGTAATTTTACCTTTCTTATAGTTCAACTCATTTTTCCATTTTGAACAACCAACCTACCACAGTCATTGCGTTTCCATTTTATCCTATACCACCTATTCAGTTACACCTTGAATCTCCAAGAAAACGCATCAACAACTTAATCGCCAAACGTCCAAGAACTACGATTCAGTTCTGCTAACTGAATCGTAACTGATCAATTAACGTTGAAGTGAAACAGTAGCCCTTCGATCATATTCCCAATTAATCAACACTGTTGGATTAATTCCGCAGGGTTTCACGTTTATCTGATATGCCCACTGGTTGTGACCGAACGCTAAGCAGAATTGATTTCACATTTCAACATTCTTGTGATGAAGGGTCTCGACTCTCCATGTCACGATGTCACGATCGTCGAAATAGAGCTTGGCTGCACTAACTCCTTCCCTTCTCGTGACCATCAGCGGTGACCCGACGCTTATCCACAAAGCTCTTCGCGATTCGCAACTTCGGGACTCATGTGATGAAGAGTCTCGACTCTTTATGTCGCGATCGCCGAAATGGAGCTTCATTGGATTGGCTCCTTCCCTTCTCGTGACCATCGACGATGACCAGGCGCTTATCCACAAAATGCGCTTTGTGATTCACAACTTTTGTCATGAGTCTCCTTGACTCCTCCAACTCCCGGTATCCGAAACTATGAAATGGAGCCAGATCAACGGTCCACACTCTCCCTTGATCAATGACTCAGATTGAATCACGATTTCACGTTTTGCAATTTCAAGGGATAGAGCTCCTCCTTCCTTTGAATTTCCAGTCAGTGAAAGGATGACCTCTCGCCATGTGTAGTCTGCATCCAACAGTCCACAACCCTCGATCCAAGGGTTCAGATCAATCCTTGATCCGATGGCCCAAATCATTTTGGGATATTGCATATCGTGAGTTCCCACACCATGCTCCATTAACTCCTCCAATGTGTAAGTCAGCGAAATTCTAATCGCTCGCCACGTGTCCTCCTTGACAATGGACGGTCCTCCTGCTTTTGGGGCTTTGTAAGCCCGCTTTATTTTGTACTTAAAGATCGTGATCCTTCTTTTGGATCCAACAATGGTCGGTCCTCGCGCTCAAATCAAACGTCTGAGATTTGTTCTCCTCTTTTGCGCGTTGCTCCTATCTGTATTAAGATCTAATGGTCATCGAGAATTCTAAGTGGGTGATCCAACGCTCACTATTGATCTTCACTGTTAATCTTGCCATGCCATCATCGTTGCGTTGTTGCTCATGTTGATCTCGCCATAAATTCGTTGCGCTGCTAATCGTGCTAATCTCGCCATCAATTCGCTACGCTGCTAATCGTGTTGATCTCGCCATCAATGACAAACACGCTACCTACATCTTCTGTCTATAAATATGCCAACATACCCACAATCCTAATGCTAGAGCCGCCCATAATTACGCTATTGTTGAGGACATGGGTTAAACACCTTGTGCGATGTCGGCTCTAGAGGTACTCCAAACATGTCCTTCACAGAGGAATGCCTTGCTATCTACGTTAGGAGCTCTATATCCTTGTGGCTTGAAAGTTATCAAGTTTGATGTCATAGATGTGAAGCCTCGCTTGCTTTACCATGTGGCATTTCAAATCCACATGGGTTACTCGAATTATATCATCAAGCGTACTGTTGTTGATGAAGGCACTACAACATGTGTGATGTCCCTAGTCTATTGGAAAGCCCTCGGCTCTCCGACCCTTTCTCAGTCTCCGACCATGTTGACTGCTTTTGATGGTCATTTCTTCCACCCTCACGATATTCTTCTTTCCTTTCCGGTCCAATTAGGTGGGAAGACGATAGAGGTGGATGTCGAGGTGGTTGATGCCCCCCTCGATTATAACTTGTTACTAGGATGCAATTGGACTTATGATATGACTGCAATCGTATCGTTCGTCTTCCATACTCTTTGTTTTCCTCACGATGGGAAGATTGTGAGATCAACTAGTGATCCTTTGCGTACGCTAGACCCAATGCATCTGTTGGATCATCGATCCCTGTGATTGACAATTCTCAGCCGACAACTAAGAATATCAGTGTCAGAATGTATTCATCCCTTATGGTACCTTCGACTTCATGGCATTGGTTCACCATATATACACCATGTCCAGTAGGCTCATTTCGTCAGAGAGGTCCATCCCTTTTCGCACTTTCTATTTTAATGATCCTTGGACCCTACCTCCCTCAACTGCGTCTTGTGAAGGTCAGCCACATGCTGGAATGACCATGCCACTATCAGAGATTTCATATCAAGCTGTTCTTGAATCTTTCATCGATCCAAATCCTATTACCTCGCCGATGGACGAGGAGGATCCTGTTCTAAAGCTCGTGTGGGCCACTTCATCATATTTTTCACGTGGCTGCCTCGATGAGACTTTGCCTTAGGATGAAGCCATCATAGAGGCCATGAATAGTTCTGACAAGCCTTGGGATGATATGCATCATCGCTCTTATTTTCTCCCAGAGCTTGCCAAAATCGAACAAGATGATTTTAGATCTACTTTGAGTGAGATAGTCGGTCATGCCGTAGTTCCACTCGATATGTACGACATTTATGCCGAAGGAAACATGGAGACTATCTCTCCTACTGTCACGATCGATATCTCTCATACCCCTGGAAAGATTGAAAATGTATACATCGGTGCAGATTGTTCACCAGAAGAAATTTTGATCCACACCAAGCTCTTCAAAGAATTACGACATGTATTCACTTGGTCATCTGAAGAGATGCCAGGAATCGACCCTCGAATTATCGAACATGAGATTAAAACTTACCCGGATGCTAAGCATGTTCAAAAATGTCTTAGAGCTGTCAATCCTAGGAAGGCCCATGCTATTAAGGTAGAGGTAGAAAAAATGCTTAATGCTGGATTTATCTACCTGATTCCCTTGACTGAATAGGTATCCAATCCCGTTCTTGTGAATAAAAAACAAGGAACCATCTGCGTATGTATGGATTTTCGTGACCTGAATAAATCTTGTCCTAAAGACAACTTACCTACACCCTTCATTGATCAGATTCTCGATGAGTGTGCGGGGAGCGAAGTTTTTTGTTTCATGGACGGATTTTCAGGGTATAATCAAATTCAGATTAAACCTGAGGACCAACATAAGACGACATTTAGTTTCCTTGGGGTACTTTCTCATACCGAAAGATGCCTTTCGGCCTTAAGAACGTCTGAGAACCTTCCAACGTGCTATGACCTTCACATTTCACGAACTCAAGCATATAGTAGAAGCCTATCTCGACGATCTTGCTGCTCACTCCCGTACGAGAGTGGATCACCCTACGCACCTTCAGCTAGTCTTTGAAAGATGTCGCCATTATCGCATATGTCTGAACCCTCATAAATGCATCTTTTGTGTTAGGTTAGGTCGACTTCTAGGATTTTTAGTCTCTGAGACTGGGATCATGGTAGATCTGTTAAAGGTGTAGGCAATACTTCGATTGCCTCCCCCGCGCACTATTCGCCAAATTCAAGGTTTACAGGGGAAATCTAACTTTTTACAACGGTTTATAATGAACTATGCCAATATTACTAAGGGTTTCATGCGTCTCTTAAAGGAGGACACTCCTTTTATCTGGGATGAGCGAGCCCAGGAATCTTTTGATGCTTTGAAAAAAGCCTTGGTATCGACACCTCTACTGAAGCCACCGGACTACAATTGAGATTACTTGCTTTATGTCACCGCGTCCGAAGAGATGATTGGTATGGTGTTGGTTCAAGAGGATGATGAGCTCTGTGAGCACGTCGTGACTATCTTAGTCGAAACTTGGTCGACCCTGAACTCAAATATTCTCATGTTGAAAAGATAGCTTTGGTTGCTATTCACACAGTCCAACGATTACAACATTATATATTGCTTTGAAAAACTACTTTGATTGTCGATGTCAATCCATTTCAATACGTCCTTACAAGGCGTATCATAGGGGGAAAGTACAATAAGTGGATTGTCATTCTACAAGAATTCGATCTCGATTTTTCTTCTGCAAAGTCCAAAAAATCGCTAGTATTTGCAGAGTTAATATCCAACTTCCCTCGGCCAGATGAGGATGTTATTCATGTTGATTCATTTGCAGATGAGTACATTTTCCTTGTCTTGTCGTCAAATCCATGGTATGGAGATATCGTTCTCTATCTTCAAACTTTGAAGTTCCCTCAACATATCTCACGAGATGATCGACGACCTATACGATACCAAGCTAGGAACTATCTTATCATCATCGACACCTTGTATCGTCGAGGAGTGGACAATATCCCGCGTCATTGTTTAACTCACGAAGAAGTTGAGTCTGTCCTTAACAACTGCCACAGTGGGGCTTGTGGTGGTCATCTATCCGAGCTTGCAACAACCCAAAAAAATTTGCGAGTCGGTTATTTTTGGTCATCTATCTTTAAATATTGCGTCAAAGTGGTTAAGAAGTGTCACCCCTGCCAGGTGTTCACTCGAAAAATGCGCTCTCATCCAACTCCTCTCCATCCAGTCATTTCCGTCGGTCCCTTCACCAAGTGGGGGGTGGAATTTGTGGATTGCAACCCAACTTCGGCCCGGGGGCATCAACACATTATCGTGGTCATAGACTAATTTACTAAGTGGGCTGAGGCCATGCCTACAGTTAAATCCGATGGGAAAATTGTCGCCTTCTTCGTATTCAATCAAATTATAGCCAGGTTCGGAATGCCAAGTGATATTGTCACTGATCATGGCAGTCACTTTCATAATGAGATGATGGAAGAACTAGCATCTAAACTAGGGTTTAAGCATGGTCATTCTTCCCCTTACTACCCCCAGAAAAATGGACAAGTAGAGGCTGTAAACAAGTCTCTCAAGACCATTTTGTAGAAAAATGTCAGCTAGAGCAAATCTGACTGGCATATCATGATTTATCCAACACTTTGGGCATACCGAACCTCGGTCAAGACTTCCATCGATTTTTCTCCTTTCCAGTTAGTACACGGTGTGGAGTCGATCTTAACTATTGAGTGCAAGATCCCTTCTCTTAGATTCACAGTTGTGCTCCTACCTGACACTTTTGATCTCGAACAATGCCTTGTACACCTAGAGAGTCTACATGAGCAGCGTCGAGACGCCTCTATGACCATCAAAGCGAATAAAAGATGTGTCAAGGTTCAATATGATAAGTCTGTATGTCCTCGACTGTACGCTAAGGGTGACTTAGTCCTTCTATATGATCAAGCCAAAGAACCACTGGGGGCAGGCAAGTTCAAACCCATGTGGCACGACCCCTATATCATATGACGTGTCTTAGAAAAAGGAGCCTATGAATTAGAATATTATGAATGGAACATGTTGGTTGAACCCAACAATGGTCTCTATTTGAAAATATATTACGCTTAGGCCCCGAGCTTGGGCGTAAATCTTTGTATACTAATGTATTTTAGTGTATATATCTTTTCCCTTTATTTTTATCTTCAGCTTGCTTATCAAGTTTTCCCTTGGTTGGCAGATGTCAACAGAGTCTTCGATTTACTTAGGATTCACAGACGAGGCCAATTGTCATACACGAAACTTGGCTTCCACCGCTTGGGTTGTTTACTCGCACAAGGGTCTACTGGTGTCTTCAAGTGGCGTTTTCCTAGGGTCATCCACGAATAATGTGGCCGAATATAGGGTCGTTATAGAACTTTTACGCGATGCCATTTCACATGGTATTCGCTCTTTAGAGGTTCGCCTGGACTCCCAGTTAGTAGTATGTCAGTTGAACAACAGTTACCATGTGCGTGACCCTACTCTACTCCAACAATTCCTACTGGTACGAATTTTAGAATGACAGTTTGATTTTATTACTTATCATCACATACCTAGAAGTTCTAATTATGTATCCGATGCATATGCTAATTTTGTTTTAGATTGGAATTTGCCACATAATTAAAGAAAAGAAAGCATTTTCATCAATGTACACATTGTAACATAAGTAATGCCAAAGAACCATGTTTTTATATATATTTCAAAAAATATGATGTTATAGTACAAAATTGGGGCTAACACCCTCAATATACGTATACAGCCGATCATACAATAGTCATGACATATATGCATGTGGCACCGGATGAGTGTCATGATATAAAACTACAACGTTTGCGACACGTCGAAAGAGTCATACCCAAGCACGGGGCACTCCTACCACCTGTTGTTGCATAGCCTCCGACAGATCCTCCACTTGAACCATGGGAATCCTTTGCGTCAAACGAGATAGGTTGCCCTGCATGTTTTGAAGCACTCTCTCTGCGTCCCCTCCCATTGCCTCATCTCCCAAGTGCCTCCGACGATGTCGTGGAAGTCTGTCTGTCCGTCATGAACCTACGTGTGCATCACATACATGTTTAGTTAGTACTTAACATCATCCAAATATATTTTTGTTATTCTATACAAGAATACAAAAAAATGAAATATTTAAAAAACTTTGACATACCTACGTCTCTGTAGGCAGACCTTAGTGGTAATGACATGTCAGGATCTCCTTTGAAGTCAATTCCTGCGTAAGGATAGTCATCCAGAGCTATCATCTGTCGTCTCCACTAAAAGAAGAAGTTGTCGTTGTAGGGTTTTGGCACCCTATCTCCCCTTGTCACCTCATACCCTCGGTCCACCGTGCCATGGCTGGATCACGAGGTCCACCCAAAATAATCTAAACTCTAGGTCCCAAGCCTAGAACCCGCTTGAAGAAAAAGATACAAAGGATATAAGTGAACCCAAAGTTCCTTTTACTACCCTGTTTGCATTCTGCCAGCTGACTGCATTTTGTCAGTTGGATCTTCATGTTGGCTAGTAGTGAGGTGCACCAATCGTACAATGTGGGTCTCAAGCACTCCACATAGTAGAACATAAGTGGCCTCGATGCCTGGTGCAAAGAGGTCCATCCTGTGATCCATGTCAAAATAAGGACAACAATATTGAGACTTAGATTGTTTATCGCTCTAATGGGGAGTTGGATCCCTACCTTCTTGATCCCTACCTTCTTGGTCCCTACAATGCAATGAGCAACTATGTATTCCTCGATTTTCATGCCACTCCCATCTCCCCGAGCTTTGAGGTTGACTACCTCACCTCAACGTGACAATCCCGTCAAGAAATAAATGTCCTCAACTTCAATCCTTAATGGTTGTCCATCAAGGTTGAAGCTCTCACTATCCGGATTCCAGTAATCCACAAGCAACTATAGCAATATCACTTGAGCCCTCATCCCTTTGTGAGCCCAAAAATTGTATAACCCACAACTTCTTAAGGCCATTTGGGCCCCTGGATCTCTCTCCACTGCAACATCCACCTCCTCATGTTCTCTTTTTCTCCACTCTAGCACCATCTTGCAAGAGTCAAACCCTTTTTTGAGTTAGCAACCTTTAAAAAACATTATCCACGGACATATACGCGAGTTGTAGTGTACACAGTCGTGTATAGAGCTACTTATACGCTGTCTGTTTTTCAAACAACCGTGTATAAGAATGCATATACACGACCCGATAAAATGTAGCCCACGTACACCTAAGTTTGGAAGTTGCGCCCTAAATAACTTAGAAAAGGAGACCTAACTACAAATTTTAATCCACTGAAAAGAAAGAGAAGAGCAAGATGAGTTACTTGGTCCAGAGGGTCATTGATTATGTCGCTCGTAGCTCCCTTAATCACCAGTTGAAGTTCGGAGGCAATTTGGTCTAAAATCCACTATTTGGGTAAAAAATACAAATGGTATATTAAAATTGTTTTTTTACTATTTATAGCAAATTTTTACCCACTTTGCATAGTTTTATCCAATATTTTGGCTTAATGGACTAATACGACAATGGATGGAGTTGGTTTTTGTAGTTTTATCCAGGGATTCTTGTAGTTTTCAACGCCATGTCGCCCGTTCATAACTTTGGACATGCATTTTTGTTAGCCAACATATATGATAAGTATCCAATTCATCGTGCACACTTGCATTGTCCTATGATTGTCACTCATATGCCTTAGGTAAGAACCCATTTCATAGTGACATAAGACCTTCTATCTGCAACTAGAAGTTTCGTTATCGAATGGTAGAGACTTACCAAACATGCGTACCCTAGTTAGATCCTCTGCTTCATTCGATGCCCATGCATAGATTTTTGTCCGTAGGACCGGGAGTCCCTTATAGCTAATACATGACTTTATGTTGAACCTCATTTAATACTCATAAACATGGTGACCTATACCTAGAAGACTCCCAAACGAGTTTGATTTAAGCTATTTTCCGACTCGTTTCAAAAAGCGAAAAGATTGCTGAGTGAACTTGTCTATTTCACACTCGTAAATTGGATTTGAAAGGACGTTTATTTGGTGCAAGTTTATCCATTTTTCAAACCAAGTAGAATAAGATTACGAAAAATGAAATTTTTTGGCGTTAAGTTGTAATTGCATCTCATTCTCTCACTTGCAGTATTGAACCTATTGTCGGTTCTCGCTTTTGCGTTATAAGCCTTTCACCTCAACAATTTGTATCACCATCCAAGTCGAGCCTTGTTTATACCCTTTGCAGCTTGACACCCTATACCCAGGAGGAAACATTTCCCCGAGTGTGCATCTCCCACATGCACTCCCTGGCATTGAGCATAGGTATGTTCCACTGTTGGAACTAGATTGCTTACTTGCGACACTCGTTTCCTCCTCTGTATAATAGCATTCATTTGACTATGAAAAAATAAAAAAAGACGGTCAGGAAAAGAATATTATCTTTTGTTGGCAGCAGGTGTTGCCTTTGAACAAAGCACAAATTTTCTGAGTCCACTTGTCATCAGAATTTTGGCTTTAGCATGACCTTAAGAAGTTGAGTTCGTTACAGAGAGTTTACTCCCCAGACTAGTTACTCTTCCAATCCCTATGGAGAGTTTGATTGATGTCTCCTGCATATCAAAGTTTCACCATTGAGTCTATGCTGCCAGAGTCCTCTATATGTCTTATGCTCTTGTTCAAAGGATGTCTATCAACTTGTGTCGGCCATTCCTTAGAACTCTTGACTTTGCATGTCGGCCATACCCTCAGTGTGTCTCAGAATCACATGTAGTTGAAGTTCTATCGTGCACCCTAGTCCTACTTTCATCATTGGTAGGTAACCTTGAACCCAACAATCGACATTTAATCATGGGTCGTTGACTGGGTGGTTTCCCTTGTGTTCGATGACAAGACATCTATTTACACATTGGGATTCATGAAGTGTCTTGGATGCCATTAGCCTTATTGGTGGTTTCCTCACCTTTGTCAGCAATTTTCCTTATTGGTTGTTATTCAGAGGGTATTTTTCGTGTACCGCTTGCATCTAGCACACGCGAAAGATGAACAAGTTCGTTGGTTCGTGAACTTGTTCTTCATCTGATTTCCTCCAAATTATGAAGGTACTGCTTTGTACCTCATGATAAATGATGAGAGATGCCTTAATGCTCTCCTTTCAATGGATCTCCTTCCATCGACTTCATCTCATCTATTCTAGAGACGAGACTTAGAGTCCTATGAGTATCTAGAGGCTTGTAGTCATTAGTGGCAGGCTCTCTCACCATCAACAGTTGGGAATACATCAATGTCTCCTGATCGATGGATTCTTTAAGTGTTTGACCCCAACACCTCTATTCACACTTGTAAGAATGTACTCAGTGCCTTGATACCTACTTTCATTATCGGTAGGTTGTCTCATGTTTGTTAATGATATACCTCAATGACCGGTAATCAAACGAAGTCTCATTGTGTTCGACCTCAACTCCTTTATTTACATGATGTACACTTGCACCTTTGGCGTATTTTGTAGAAGACTTGAAGACATCAATTCTTGGTCGCAACTTTCCTGAGTTGTTGCTACCTTTCATTGGACTAGTACCTATGTGACTGCAGTGAGCATGGGAGATTAGATTGTACAATGGCAATATAATGTTACTTGTCAATAAATACTAGAACAATATAGCATCCAATGAATATAATCACTCCTTGAATCAAATCAATGCATTAAACATCATTCAGTTGCTCACATG
>JZKD02S1859007.1:336286-346900 GCA_000966675.3 Picea glauca | reverse complement strand
AAGTGAAATTAGAATCATAAAGTAAAGTATGAGGGTAAAAGTCTTCCCCCTTTGTGCTTAGAGACTCATAAGCACATGGGGACCACTTTCCAAGGTACCCAAATCTCAACACAAACAAGTGAAATATATATATATATGCAACCAAGTATACCTAGCAATAATATAACCATTCAAAGATTGTTGTCATAACTAGTGTTTACTTGTACTATAGCAACTATCAACCTTGATATGTGTAAATTGAAACTTAACAATTTGATCAATCAAACCTGGAACCTGGAGCCTCAATTGCTTGTTCCTCTGAATGTACTGAATCCAAGATCATTGCTTGGACAAGTTCTCTTTGTACATTCCCTGCAAACACACTCATGCTTTGCTAGATGATATAACTTGAAAATCATATATAAGTGCATACCTTTGAAATTTGCAGCATCGTCCAACTTGTCTTCTAATCTGAAACTAGACACCATCTTGAAAAGAAGAAGTTAGAAACTGATTCAAGAAGGTTCAATGATTAGAACAAGCTAGAAACTAATTCTAGAAGGTTCAATGATTAGAACAAGCTAGAAACTTCAAAATTTCAACTTTGACTACAAAATCAATTTTGACCAAAAATCAACCTTTGACTTTGACCTTGACCAATCAAACTTTGACTTTGACCCAAAAAACTCAAACTTGACGTTTTTGTTGGCTGAGGACACTAGAGGGTGTGCTAGGCTAGGGCACACTAGAATATCCATAAATTAGGTCCAACACTTCACTTAAGGTGCGCAAAGAGTTGGATTAGGGTTTGTTGCAGCTGCAAAATCAGAAACCCTAGTTGCAGTTGCAACTTGTGCCACAACAAGCTTAACAAAGAACTGCCACTTTACCTTCAGGCGGTTAGAATGTCTTGAAGGTGGTGTGGGCCCATAACCTGTTAAAATATTCAATGTGCTCGTTTTACCATAGACAATATCATTATTGTCACCCAACCATAGGCACATAGCCACCCCCGAGCACCATAACCTTTTCTAGATAGAACGATTCCGGAAGCAGCACTATAACCAACAGATAACCACTAGAGCACATATTTCTCCAAAGATAGCTTACCAGACAGAAAGTCCCAAAGCCACAAAACAAGAACAATACTTAGCTGCAACAGTTGCAACTGCACTTCTTTCAGGACATCTCCAAGAATACCACCAATATACTCCAAGACATCACCAAGAGATACTAAAGGATAGGGTGCACATCTTAGGCTAGATGGTGCTAGAGAGAGAGACCAAGAATCACCCAAAAGATACACCTTCCAAACTTGCAATTGCAGCTCCAAACTTGCGCTAGACTTGACTAAGTGAGTGAGTGAAGTGAGATGGTACAAATGAGCTCAAGCACCCTCTATTTATAATGGTTCTTGCCACCTGTCTAGGCCGACTTGTCCTTTTAGAGGCTAATACTTTAATATTAATTCTTTTACTGAGCCGACTTGTCTTCTAGGGTTTTTACACAATTGTTTAGGGTTTCTCTTTCTTTCAGAATATTCTATTCTAGCCAAAGGTTACACATGGAGGTTAATACCTCCCGCAACTACCATAATATCAACACCCTCTATTCCCCATCACAATACCATAGGGTAACATTGCTTTATATGTCTTTTTTCCAAGAGGATAATCATAGCAAGACTTGTACAACCTAGTCAAATAATATGCATAATCTTGATTCTTTCATCTAAAAAAATGCTAATGGATAGTGATATATTACAATTAACTCCGGTTTGGGTGATTACATTGATTGGTACAAATGCCTCGTATTCATGTTTGATTTAAATAAAAAATCATAAGCATGCCTCTTTTTAATGAAAACTTGATATCTTCTTGTACTGTTAACAAAAGTTGTTCGAAAACTTTGATTGTATGTGTAATGGAAATCACTGATCCAACCATCTGCACTCTTAGAAAATCCCATTTTGTGATGCAAAGACACCCATAAGTGTTTTAAGTATGAGCCCAAGAAGTGCACACAAATGAGAAGTGGAACTATGTTAAGAAGAAAGCACAATGTTGAGGCAAGGAATAGTGTGGGTGATATAGACCATGTATGCATGGAAACAAATTGGAGCAATATGTGATTTTCAAGGGAATGTGCCAAACAAATGTGAGGCTAGACAATAAAAAGTGTGGGGACTGGAAGTGTGCCTAAACATAAGCCAAAGGGAGTCAGGTCGAACACAAACAATGCTAAAAAAACATGGTCTACAAAGGAAGGAAGTTGATAAGACATGTGCAACAAAGGAGAAGTTGAAAAGTCGATCAAGAAGCTGAAAAACAAAATTGTTAAGTTTCATTTGAATAACTAGCAAGAAGAATATGTGAAGTCACACACTCACTCGAAGCTGAAAAAAGCATGGAAGGAAGTTGATAAGACATGTGCAACAAAGGAGAAGTTGAAAAACAAAATTGTTAAGATTCATTTGAATAAATAGCAAGAAGAATGTGTAAAGTCACACACTCACTCGAAGCTGAAAAAACAAAATGTTCAATTTCATTTGAATAAATTGAATAAATAGCAAGAAGAATGTGTAAAGTCATATAATTTAAGTGTCCAATGAAGCAAAGTGAGAAGTGAGCCAACAAAGAATCAAAAAGAGAGAGAAGAGCTCCATTAATTATCATTTATATACTATGTACTCTAGCAATGGACCTTGACAAGAACAGCTATTACTTCAAGATCGCATACTAGTTCTGTATGAGTGAATGCATGTTTGTATGATTGTTAGCATTAATGTTACCTTCTTATAGCACCAAATTGCAAGCTGTTACACAAGATTTGGTGAGAATTAGGAGCACTGTGCCTCTAGCTATATCACTTTGATGAGACTCGCTAACTACTATCTTGATATTCTAATTTGTTACTTCCTATTATGTCGAATGGAAAAGATAAAGATGACAAATAACCAACTTGGTCAATAAACAGTGTTGAATTGATTATTTTCCATTACATGCAAAGAACTTGTGCTCGCATTAGACGGGACAAAAAAGTAGCACAGAACACAATGGCAAATCAATATGTCTAGACTTTCCCTTTTCTTACAACTGACTGAACAATTTAATCCTAAGAAGATATACTATGGCACTGAAGCCAGTGAAAACCATAAGCAATGGGGTGCAAATTGCTGGAATGGGACTTTACCTGTGGTTACATTAGTTTCATTAAGTGAATCATTTTTGTTTAGTTTCCATTAGCCTTATTTAAACCTTCATTCTCTTTAACACTGACAAATAGCTGCTCAGTGCTAATAGTTATTGACAAAAGTAAGGGATAAGGAATAAATCTACTAGTGGTAGATCGTAACTGTTCTGATAGAACTTATTTCAGCCTTGCATTTGGATATAATACTTTGGCTTGGGATTTTCTTAGAGTACAAAGCAATTAGTGCACTAAATTATTCTTGGCGAGAGACTGAATTGATTTTCCAACCTATGAAATATAGTCCCATATAACGCTTCTCCAACCTATAAAATACACCAGGCTTACCTATTATACAAACCTTTGCATTTTTATCTTATAAAACTCAGATTCTAAGAAATAAAAGGTAATGATGTTACATGTTAACATCGAAACTTAAGTAGAATTTATACTTCTATTATTTCCGATTGCTTCCGATGTATATAGAAAAACAAAATATAGTCCTCAAAATTTAATCACATTAAACTAAATATTTATTGAGGCCTTTCCATAGGGGCACATTTCTTTATTCTTGTTATTTCAACTGTTGGTTTTTTATCCACATTTTGAAACAAAAGGGCAATCAGTAACAAAACGCTTCAAAGTAAAATGTTGTCCTACCTTCAGATTTGTACACAATAGAGTTGTCAGCCATCAAGTTATCTATACCTGTCATGACACATTTGATAGCAGATTGTCCATTTAAAAGGAAACTAATGTCATCTACTATTTAAATAATAATTATATCTATACTGAAGAGAAGATATACAAAGTAGCATGTGTTCTCGTAGAAAAGGAAAGTTAACTTATTGTAGCAGATGAATCAGGATGGACGGGCAAGGTCTTAGGCAAACAAAAGAAATTTATAAAAGACAAAATCAATGCCATCTCTCCATAAAAATATTTTAGACCATGCTAGAAACAACTGCACGTCCCAAGATAGAACCAGTTTCTGAGCTTTAACATATTCTGAAGGTCTTTATATCTCTGAAAATCACCATGCAACAGCAAAAACAGCCTTCCATTGCCGGAGAATTGCGTACAGCTTGAGACCATGACTACCACCTTCAACTAGTATCATACAAGGACTATCATTCTTCAGTACAATGTAAGACTTTCTTCTTGATTCTCCAGCCAGACGAGCTATGTTGCCATTTATTTTCAGGGATGTTTGCAGAATTACCATCTGCCTGCAGTTCCTCTGCCAGCAATTGTCTAATTACAGCTTCATCAGGATTGCTTGCTTCTTGATTATTGTTTCCCAACAGTTCCAAAAACTTTTGATCATATGTAGAGCTACTTTCAGCAGGACAATGAGATAGTCCACACTTAAGACTGTTTTCTGGTTGACAACTTGAAGCATTTCCTGTGATAAAAAGCCCTGCATCCGTGTCTTTGGACTTCAATGTGCTAGTCTTGTTTGTCTGATGATCATCTGAGTCGAAATTCAGTCCTCTTATTTTCATGGTACCAATGTTCACTGCACATCCCAACAAGAAATGGCAAGATAATCCTTGCCACTGTCATCTTTCACTTGAAAGTTAGTCAAAAACAACAAGTACAGTACTCAAAATTGCAGGCCATATATATATTTTTATAACAATTTGAATAGAACCATACCTACAGCTTCATGTCCAATAAGGTGAGGCAAATAGCGATGGATATGGTCTTTGGCTTGCTTATCAGCTTTTAAAGTCTCACATTCAAAGGAAACGAACAGTTTATTGTGCTTCTCTTTGCTCTTTTCAACCATGCAGATGACATCCTCCTCCCACCTGTAGAACTAGTTAACATCAACAAAGTTTCAAATAGTTCCAAGACAACCTTCAAAAAATAAAGGGGAAAACAGTCCTGCTAGAGGTTGCTCTTGGATCATTTTGTTACTGGTGGGTACTGTAAGAAGTTTTGCTCAGTGTCCTAATGATACAGTGGATAAAATGCAGATTTGGGACTGGACATAACAGTTCCTTCCTACCATGGAAAGGATCATCGGGGGAGATTTTGATACGATAGAGTGAGAAGGGGATAGGGCTGGATTGCAGATAACCACATTGGGTGCATCAAAGAAGCAGTCTTGGAACCAGTGCAAATCAGCACTTGGAGCATCTGATACCAATTGGAGATAGAAAAATTTAGTGACAGATGGTACATATGGTCAAATTGGTTAGAAGGCAATGTGAGAACTCAAATTAGATTGAATGATTTTATGCTCACTTGTAGATAGCTACTTTCCTCAACAAATATAACTTCAGTGACAAAGTCAATCATATGTCCGTTACCACTGGAATGTTAATTGGGAAGGATTTAATTGCCATATACAAACTTCCCTATAACCTGAATGTATCTTTTTTTGAGAGTGTATTCAACAAATCAGCAGAGTTTGGCATTTGGTACCCAACCTATTAGGAGAGGCAGGATGATAGCTCGGTGGGAATTGGTTATTAAAAGATCAACTAAGGTCCTACAGGGCTAGGGCAGAATGATAGTCTGAGCTAGGCCAACAAAAGAAGGTAGGCTTAGGGAATCGCTTAGACAGGCCAGAAAAGAGCTGGGGTTGGACCTCTTCCATTTAGAAACAATAAAAAGACTGGAGAGTTGGAGAGGCAACTCAGAGTATTTGAAAAATATAGAGCTAGAGGAGCTCGATGGGATAAATTATGGCCGAGACTCCATCAAATTTTATTTTCAGTGTTCAAAGAACCACACTACTGAGAATTTGATCTCCAAATGATCAGCAACAGGTACTGACAGAAGATGAAGCCCAAATAAGTGAGATCGTTCAGAATTATTTCAGAATATCTCCACTTATATAGGTTGCAAAAAGAGCAGGAAAGAGCATCATAGAAACAGGCTTAGGACCAGTACAAATCAGTACTTACAGCATCTGATATCAATTAGAGATAAAAACATTTAGTTACAGATGGCTAGTACACATGGTCAATTTGGAAAAAAGGCAATACAAGAATTCAGGCTAGATTGGATGATTTTATGCTACGTTGTAGACGGCAACTTTCTTCAAAGAACCTGAATTCGGTCACAAGGTCAATCATATGCCCATAAACACAAGCAAGTTAATTGGGAAGCATTCAAGTGTTGCATACAAACTTCCTATAAACTGAGTGTATCAATTCTGAAGGAGCATAGTCAAGCAATCAGCACAGTTTCAAATTTGGTACCCCAGCCATGAGGAGAGGCAGGATGGATACTTTGGTGGGATAGATCATAGGCTATCCAAAGACCAAATAAAGTTTTACAGGGATAGGGAAGAATGACAGTCTGAGGTTCTGACCTAGGCGAGTGAAAGAAAGCAGGCTTAGCAAATACCTTTACTGGGCTAGACAAAAGTTGGAACTGGACCTCTTCAATTTAGAAAACAATAAAACCACTGGAGACCTGGAGAAGCAACAATTTAGAAAGCAGTGCTAGAAGAATTAAGATATATTGGAAAAATGATGGTCAAGACTCCACCAAGTTTTATTTTCACAGTTCAAAGAAGCATACTACTGAGAATTTTGTTTTCAAATGATTAGCAAGGGGCATTGACAGTGGAATGGTGATCATTTGGATGGTCATTGTTAATCATATTAATGTGATGGTCACTTGGGAGTTTAATTGTGTGACCAAGTTGTGCTCAATTCCTATGTACATTAATGAGTCTTGAATAATGGGTTCCACAAGATGTTGATATGCCATTTAGAGGAATCAATAATGTGAGATCTCATAATGTGTAAGAGAGGTGTAAGGGAATATGTAAAAGGTGTAAGAGAATATATCATATGTAAGAGGTGTAAAGAATATTTTATAAGGGAATGAAAACTTGACATAGAGGAATCCCACCAAAGTTAGCAAATTGGGAAAGAGCCCAAAGTTTCACGGGTTGTATATATATACTTGTAGCAATATGCCTCTTTTCAGGCAATTCTTTTAATAGAATAGTGTGTGTTACCTCCCCAACCTGCACTTAATGATAAAATCCCTAATCCACAAGGTGCAACCTGAGAGGGAACTATTAGGCTGGTTATCACTGTCACCTCATCAACCTATCCTCTCACTTTAGGTTGGCTCTTCTCAAACTCAAGGGGGGTATTTGTTAGAATATAGAAGATGGTGTGCTCGTTTTACCATTGACGATAGCCTCATCACCAAACCATAGGCCGAAGCCTCCCTCCGTGTAATGTCCCGTTTTTCCTAGGCAGTCGGGATACCGTGATGGTTTATACAGTTTCCCATAAACCATTAGACGGATAAGCTAGGGAAACAAGACTGGTAAAGTCACTTTCGAATTATAAAGTGAAAACTTAGGAAAAGTGAGTTTATTATTATTAAACCCCTCTTTGAGGGTATTTTTCTCTAATTAATAATTAAATGAATATTTAATGGAGAAAAGTACAAGTGAATGAATAAAAAGGACGATTGAGGGGAAAAAGAGATTATCGACTATTCATTTAAAAAAATTGAGTTTTGGGAGAAGAGCTCGGTGAGCAAACGAGGGTTTCAGCTGGAAACCCATTCGGCACCTCGGATTCGGCAGTGAAACTATCTGCCTTAGCCTTGGAATCTCGGATTCGGCAGTGAAACTATCTGCCAAAGCCGAGGAATTGGAGAAGCCATTCAGGGTTCTCATTTGCAGGTATTGGCATCATATTTCCGTGGAGATTGATTGGAGAGACTCTCGTTTCAGATCTGAGCAGAGAAAGACATTTTTCCTTGGCACGTGGGGGTATTGGGCATTCTTCTTGGCGCTGGGCGAGTCATCCTTCTTCTTGGCAGCGTGTGATCTCTTGTGGGTGAGTTTGCACCATCAAAATCGCATCTTCCTTGGCTGAGGCGTGATCATCAGTGGGCAAATCGCTGCTGGTCGACATCAAGTGGCTGCGTGTTGATTGGCTGGCCGTTTCCTTCCATTTACATGAGCTGCGTGTGAGCAAAGTGGCTGCGTGGAGSTAGAAAAGAGGACTCCTGCTGGTCGATTTCCCTTGGCTAGCTGTCCCTTTCATTACAGAGAGGTATTTCTCTGCATTTGAGCTGCCATTTGACTCAAACAAACAGCAGAATAATAAACAATAGAGTCGCCCTCCTTTGTCAACTCGTGGGGGGCAATTTTGTGTATTTATCATAGTGGTGTATGGCTGGTGGTTCCTAGCAGTTTATAGCAGACATCTCTTCAATCGGTGAGAGGTATTCCTACCTCAATTATGACTGTTATTTGTTCAGCATCCATATTTAAAGAAAATCACAGCCAAAGTAGCAAAATTGTTCATTTGAATGTGTATGTTTGCATCATTATTTTATGGGTTTGTCTTAATGTTGGAATTAAACAATTGGCACTTCACCGGGGAGGTATAAGGAGTTAGAAACCCATCATAACAGCAAACCAAACAAAGGGACAGCCTGCTGTCCAACCAATTTTCACCTACAGCCATAAATACAGACGCATGCAAACTGTTTGACGAAAGTCCAACATCAGAATTTGAAGGATTTTCCTACATTTCCAACTTGGAATCTTTCACTCCGAGCACCTTAACCTTGACTGAGAATTCCTCCGGAAGCAATCCCTAGGCTAGATAGCCAAACAAAGGGTAGCACACCTTTCCCCAAGGATAGCGCATCACAAAAAAAGTTGATCAAATAGTCGAAACCCTCGCCAACAAATAGTCCAAGCCAACACTGAAAATAGATGCTGCTGCAACTGCACCTACAGTCCTCCTCCACAAGTGCGCACCAAATTGGAGCTACAGTGCGCACCAAACTGAGAACTGCAATTTTGAGATGCTGTCAAATGAGAACTGGCGCCCTGTATTTATAGTGGTTCTACCAGTTTTGCTGGGGCCGACTTCTCCTTCTGGATATGTCTGTTCAGTATATTATTATTAATTCTGGCCGACTTCTCTTGGAGGCTAATAACCTAATATAAATTATCTTCTTGAGCCGACAAGGCTTCTAGGTTTATTAGCCAACTCATTAGGGTTTCTCTTGCTTCTTGGAGTCTTCTATTCTCATTAGGTTCACAAGTGGAGGTAAATACCCCCCGCAGCTACCATAATATTAACACTCCCTCCTAGCTAGAGAGGTATTTACAGGTAATGGACTTGAGCACAAAAAATACCATTTACCCGGTAGCATCAATATAGTCATCTAGACTATTTCATGACTAGATCATGAGCATCACCATCATCATCAGCTGCACCATCTCTCAAAACCATACTTCATCTGAGTAATTAGATATGATGCTGGATAAGTCACTCTCATCATAGAGTGATACAAGAGGAGTAAGAGCTCTGAACTGTTTTCCGTCTGGAAAATCTCTGTTCATCATTCATCTAAATGATCATTATCTCCAATAAACTGTTGATAGTCTTCAAGGCAATTTGAACAAGGATAGAACACACCTGTGTCTATTCATAGTAGTACATAACTACAATTCTGTGGTTCTCTACCACACCAAGTAACACACAAGTACTTGATTAGTAATGTAATGGTTGCGAACAGTGGAACATATCCACCACAGTAGTCCTCATCTACTGTCATACAGTCTTCATAACAAACATTTGATAGCAACCTGCACAAAAACAATGTTATGATATATACTGAATTATTTGGGCCAATCTTTCACTCACATCTGTGAGCTCTAAAAGAATATCTGCCTCATGAATAGTGAAACGTATTCACCATCATCTGATGCCATCCTGCACAGAAAAATATTGTTAAACATAAACTGAATCATCTGGGCCAATCTTTCACTCACGTCTGTGAGATCTGAAAGAATATCTGCCCTCATCAGCAATGGGTTATCTGCCCTATTCTTCTCAACCAAGGAAGAAGGATTGTTTTTTATTTCTGAGCCTGGACCATTTCTCACCCTGGGCCATTCTTCCTACACTAATCAAAGTGCACCCTGGACAGAATGTATAAACCCTAAGGAATGACTGTCCCTGATTGTTGAGCCTGGACTATTCCTCACCTTGGGCCATTCCTCCTACACTTATCAAAGTGCACCCTGGAGAGAATGTATAACCCTAAGGAATAACTGTCCGGACCATTCCCCACCCTGGGCCATTCCTCCTACACTTATCAAAGTGCACCCTGGAGAGAATGTATAACCTTAAGGAATGTCTGTCCTGCACCAACCTCCAAAACGAACCATTCTTCGAAATTGCTCACAACTGTGAACTTCGAAAGAATGACTGCCCGACGAGGCGAACCATTCGACTTGACCACTACTCAGAGTGACTGCCAAGAAGAATGACTGTCCTAGACCACTCCCCATGTTAACCACAATAGGAAGTCGTTGTCTCTGATACATCAGCAATCAGTCTGCCTCCCATGTTAACTACAATGGGAAGTCACTGTCCGTCAGAAATCTCAATCCACTTTCCGAACAGGAAAGCATCTGTCCAATCTGGACTATTT
>JZKD02S1859007.1:279642-295878 GCA_000966675.3 Picea glauca | reverse complement strand
TTGCTTGAAGAAGGCAGAAAAGGTTCTTTGTCAGGTGGACAAAGATGACAAGAATGTTGCTCTTGTGGTAAAGGGCAACAAGAAGGACATGAGCAAGGTGAGATGCTTTGCATGTCACAAGACTGGCCACTACGCTAGTCAGTGTTCGAACAAGAAGGAGAAGAAGCCAAAACCAGAGGTGTCAGCATCAGCAGAGATTGCAGAGTTTGTTGAGAGACATGAGAGGGAGTTTTCTCTCATGATTGGTCCCCTAGGCAGTGGTTGCCTAGTGTTTGAGGACATTGAAGTGTGGTTCGTGGACAGTGGAGCTTCTCTGCATATGACAAGGATGAGGTTAGTGTTCTTGAGTCTTTCAGAAACAGACTCAGACTATTGCGTGGGTGTTGGTACCGGCCCACAACTTGCAGTGAAGGGGGTTGGAAGTGTTAGATTCCAACTAGAGTCGGGAGGATTTTTGGAGGTTGTCGGAGTATTGTATGTTCTAGAGATGATGGTTAACTTACTCTCAGTGTCATCTCCGAAGGTTGATAGATTTGGAGTGGCATTATATTGTGGTCGGGTATGGGAGCTACTCCAAACACAGCAATGATGCTTGGTGTCGGGTATGAGAGGTTGTACAGGTTGTTGGGTAGACCTGTGTTGGGGTCCAGTGGATTTCTGGACTCAGATTCTATGTCGGAGAGTTGGCAGGTAACACAGGAGAGAGAGTTGATACATGGCACTCAGTCTTCTTTCGGGACTCTCAAGGGACTCAGCAGGCATGAGTCGACACAGTTGGATACTCAAGAGAGTGTGCAGTCTCCTAGGAGCATGTCTTCAGTTCGTGGTACAGTAGAGGTAGCAGCGGAGACTTCCAGTGCAGTGGGAGTAGTGGCTTCATGTTCAGAGGGAGCAGCTATGGCAGTTGATGAGATGGAGACAGATTCTGGTGGTGATACCAGAAGTACCTCCCTCGCTAAGAGGGAGTGTTGACTTTTTAGCTCGGGAGGTACTCCGCATGTTTTGTCTTGTATGCGGATGTTACCTTAATATTTACACTACCAGGCACTTAACTTTGTAATAGGTTTTATAAAGTTGTGGTTCTTTTATTAAAGTGACTTTTTTTAAAAAAGTGTACCTTCTATTTTTAAAGTGACTTTATTTTCATAAAGCACTTATGTAATAAAGTGAAATTCATTTTAAATTTAAATGAGACATTTTTGAGGGAATGGATCATGACCCTTGATCTTGAAAAAGGCAAGATCTAATCTTGGTTGAGGAAGGTGAAAAGACACTTTTGGGGGGGAAATGTCATTTTTAGATTATAAAAGAATGCATTGGGTAGTGTGCAAGACATGTTGTGAAGACATCGAGAGGATGTTGAGAGCACATCGGGAGGAGAGTTAGAGAGATTTTTTGAGCATGCTTGAGAGAGGAAAGTGAGCAGCAAAGAGAGGGTACGTTTTCCAAGGAAGGAGGGCACGAATCCCAAGAAACTTTTTTTCTGAGTTTTGGGCCGAAATATTTTTCTGTTGTGGGAGGCCATACTGGATAGATCCGTACAGTCCATACAGCCGTATGAATTTTGCATGGAAATCGAGGCATTTCGGGCATGGATTTCAAGGCGGATTTATGTTTTTTGTTTGTTGTTTTTGGGTCGTACGGAACAGTCCGTACAGCTGACTGTGGGCATGGAAAATGAGGCAGAAGGAGGTCGTACAGCAGTGCGGTTTTGGCACGGAAAATGAGGCAGATTTATGTGGGACAGATTTGGGGCTGTGAGGTATTTTCCTTGGCTGGAAATGTAGATTTGTTGATGTTTTGTTCTTTTTGAAGCATAATAATAAGATCTCTGTCTCTCTCATTGGGTTTCCCCACATTGGGGTTTTCCCTAGCATTTGCCTAAATTTCTGAGTGTTATTGGGTTGCTGTCCACTGTGTTTTTCCGCTGCATATTTTTTCTTAGCAATGTGTATTTCTGCTTATGGAAATTTTTGAATGTGGGCTTTTGCATTTATGAATTTTATGAAGATAGTTATCTCTAGGTTGCTAAGTGTTTGACAGAATTTCAGTTTGCTGATTTTAGTCATTAAAAATCTACACTAAGAAGGCTTGCTTTTGCTTGCTTTCTTAGTCAAACTTTGCTAACTTTCCATAGCTTTTCATTTGGTATTTTTTATGCAAAATCTAACATTCTTTGCAGGTTGTCCCAAAGCACTTTTGGGCACATTTTCCATCAAATAGCTTGTTGTTTTTGCAGGTTTAACGAACAACCAAGGAGAAACTCTGCCCAATTTTTGAGGATCCAAAGCATACGGACCACCCAAGGCACCTAACCTTCTTCCAATATCATTTTTCCATAAAATTTGTAAGTTTGTTGACCTTGGACTTATAAAGGGCCATCAAAACTTCTTCCAAAAAGATTGTAACTCGAAATAAGTGGTGGGATCACTCACTAGGCCTCTCATCTGCCCACCCCCAAGGGGATTGTCTCCTTTTTGCGTTTTGTCTTTTTCATGTGCTCATTTTCATTTCAGCAAGTTAAAATAAATCTACAATAAACCCAAGCACCGCAAAACAGTTAGCTTAGTTTCATTTTTTAGTTAGTTTAGTTTCATTTCAGTATTTCAATTTTTGGCAAAGTAATAAGCCTTTCCCATCATTTCCCTAATATGCTCTCAGCCTCGCCAGCTCACTGGATCTTGGCAATGACCCAGAGAGGGTTTTAACTGTGTGGAGTAACTTTAATAGGGAAAACCATTCGATTACTATTGCTCAATACGGGATCCTACCGGCAGATTGACTTGTGAATTCAGGGGGATATTCATTGATATTAGTTCTCTCCCCATTGGAACTCCTTCCAATCCTGCTTGTACCCATTTGAGGGATAGTGGTGAAAGAAAACACACATCTTAGTTTAGATTTCATTTTCACACTTACAATCTCCAAGAATGCACTCGTGAGTGGACTTGCACTATCTGTCCATATCATTGAATTAGCCCACTAATTCAACCGGTCATCTTTAACTAATAAAATGAACCAAGAGCATCGCAACACATTCACCTTGCGGCAGCATTCTTACTTTTGGCACTGGTCTACAATATCTATATTTGCTTATTGTCATTTACTTTCAAACTACTCTCATTTGCTTTCAAGCATTATCTTTTGTGTTGAAGTACTTTATTTGCTTAATATCTATCACATAAGCAATCTCTATTTGTGTCATTATTTGTTGTTAGATTAGTTGTATTTGCTTTTGTTTCACTTTAAGTCCTAGAATAATATTGTGCTTAGTTTAATCAAGCCTCAGATTCTTTTATTAGGGACTACCCCCCTTGGCTTTGCTAGGAGTTAGCCTAGACGGAGGAGTCGAGTGTCAGGTGACAGCTACCCGACTCGAGACTCGCCCCCAAGGCCACACCCAGTGGATTGAAGATTTCTTCCACGTGACCCAAGGTGTGGATTAGGCGGCAACATAGTGGAAACCTATTAACCATGCCCAACATCTCTTAAATGTAGACAAAAATGTGCCTACATTGAACTCTGTAAATTTAGTCCAGAATCTAATCTCTTTAAAAAGGTAATCAGAAGTGCAAGGTTCTATTTAGAAAGATTGGTGATGGAGTTATTACAAGAACCTATTTTTCTAGGAAACAAACAAACTTTGTGAGACGACAATGTTTACACCACCCATTGCAGAAAGAATTATAAAAAAAGTGGGGGATTAAGGATGGGGAGCATAGATCAAAATAGGAGCTGGATTGTATTTAACTGAAGTTTGGCAGTTAAGGACAGGCATCATAACTCGGGTTTAACAAATGCATTTTAACTTTTGTGTTATATGTCGAAAAGAGAGACAACTACTCATGTTTTTCAGGGATGTTGAGTGCCTTGAGAATTGTGGGGATGGATCTCATCATAGTTTCCCACCATCTTTGTCAAGCCTCTATGTTGGAAGGGAGTGTTTTAGGGGATGTATGGATGATCAGGCAGCATGTAAGAGGAACATGGAGTACTATTTGGCTGACAAAATTACTTTCTCTGGAAAAGAGATGCTAAGACACCTTTAGTGGGAATGCTATTAAGATTTGTTTTAGATAAAATTATATTTTTAAAGATAAATTAGTTGTAGACTTTTCTGCTAGGATGAAACCAAATAGAAAAAATATGACTCTTCAGAGATTGGTGCTAAGGAAGATGCATAGGCACTGCTGACTTATTTTGATATGCGGTGTCTTCTTGGATGCCATATAGCTATCAGATGATATCTATGTTGTAATGTTGACTCATTCAGTGTTATATATTACACTTGCTTTCCATTAAGGAACTAATAATACCACAAACCAAAGGAAACAATGTGCATCTCAATGTTACAAAGAGACTAAGCTACCTTTAGAGTACACCCCTAAGCCACCATTTATCGTCATGCTAATGAAAATTTGAAACTACAAGAAGCAAATCCAGTAATCATGAGAAACACAAGCTTTGAATTGGAATCTAAAATCAAAATAATACCCATGGACGTGATCAGCATTCTGGAATCGAGCAGCATCTTGGCCTCTGCACTCCACTATGACATCTTGTTCCCTCTTGCTCTGCCTTAGATCAGGTATTAAATGTAAGAGTATTATGAAATCAAGCAAAATTATGTATCAAAAACCCTAGGTTTAGGAAAATAACACGAGAAAATGTGAAAAATACTTTTGATGCCTTGACACTTAAGCAGAAACATCTAGTACACATGGGTAAAGAAATTGTCTTTTGACAACTGAATGCTGAAATGCAAAGCCTGAGAGACAAAAAGGTGATCTGAACAAAGGAAAGAATCAACGGACCAAAAATGTAACAAAGCTAAAATATGAGAATACTCTCAAGTGTTTAACTATTGTTCACACAGAAATGCTTGCTAAGATGTCCAGATAATACAACCCACATTAAAAGGTTCTGGGGCTAAACCGATAAAAATTTCAAAGTCTGGGACATTTTCATGCAGTTTAGCTTGCTTGCTTCAATTTAACGAGTGTAATTAGAGAAAATTACATGAAGACACCACAACCATGCAAATTTGAAATGAAAACAACCTGGTGCATAACAATGCAGAAAGGCCCTAGAAGTAAACTTACAAAATAGTCAAATATTGTAAGCTTAATCAGTCGATAATCTTCACCTCTACTACACTCCCTCTCACATGGCAATTCTGCAACATTTTAAAGAACAGCTAAACAGTCAGCTCAAAACAGAAAAAATTAGTTCATGTCTCAACATATCAATTAACCCAAGATTTCAACTTGCATTCACTTAAAAACCCCATTGCTAAAATTGAAATTAAAAAATGTGACTAGTATCATAAATACTAGGGAAGAAAAACTTCAATTAATTTTTAAACACCCAATGCTGCTAAAAGGCTAAAGCATCTAATGGAGAGGAGAAAATAATTTATTTTTCAGTTATGAAATGAAAACAACCCTTTATATGAAAGCAGGCCTACACTAAATACATAGATAGTGTTACCCCTCATATTGTATGAGGTCACATTCGTGATTTTTATCACGATCCAGTTGCACAAGACTAAGCTTCTGATGACATTGATTGATTATTGGAGATATACAAGGGTTGTTTTATGGATGCACACACTTTCCATGGCATTACCTTTATGTATCTGCTGACTAACTACCTCAACAGTTAAGTGTGTGATGTCTAGAAGAGAGTGGATAGCGCAGAGTGATTTACTCATGCCCATAGGGCCTAACAAGAGCACCATTGATTGACCAGTGATACATTACTTACAGAGCACCAGTGGTACCCTTGATGTGTTTCATTGATATGATGGTATGTTTAGTATGAGGTATCATTCTTCAAATGGTTCTAGGATGGTTAGTGTGGTTTGACATGATGTATATGATGATGTGGTAAAGAATTGTCTCGGGGGTGGTTTTCCTAGTACACGGGGTTTTATTTCACATGATGATGGCACATTCCTATGGTTGATATTATTTTATTAGAGTGCCTAGTTTATTGACCCCATTTACATGCTTCTAGAGGTGATTATTGGTGCATTTGATGTGGATACACCCTCCTAGTGATAGCACCCTAGCTCATGAGGCTATATTTGTTGTTTATTTCACATTATTATGAGTTATGACATATACCTTAGTTTAGATGGAGCACCACCCTTTGTGCATATTACTGCACAAACTAGCACCTTTAGATTAAAGTTCAAAAGATTGGTACTAACCTATGGGCAACAAAGAGGGAGGCCAATGTCACCTCACCAACCATATTCACACTTTAGGTTGGCTCTTCTCCAACTCAAGGGGGGCTTCACTAAGGTAGGGATTGCTAAAGCTTAGGCAATAAGGGCTCAAGGTGAAATCAAGAGTAGCTTTAGCAAAAAGTCTGTTGTAAAATAGGTTTAAAAAAGGGATGGGAGGATCAAAACTAGTGTCAAGTTCATTGGGCAAGTGGTGTCTGTTATTGCGCAGTTTGTATTTTGAGGATAAAGGAAAGGTAAGAGAAAGGCAAAATAGCGAAACTGGAGACTATCCTACCACTGTCACCTCAATAGGATAGTTCTTTCTGTTTAGGGTGGTAGGCCCAGGGGAGACATCCCCGGTGACCTAGGGTTTTGAGAAGGCAAAGGCTTATGACTAAGTAAAAGTTTCCCCCTCACAAGTCACCACCGATCAGAAGGTCCGGCTAAACAGCCAATAAAGAAAAAGATAAAGATAACCAGAAGTGTACCTGCCCGGAACAAAGCAACAAGAAAACTATATATGTGCAAGATCACTTGTTGGTTAGTACTTCATATAATCAAGGACTTTCTGATATAAAGCAATTGATAGATAATATTGATGAAGCAAATCAATGATGTACAATAGCAATGATTACAATATGTCACTTCACAATAAATGCTAAAGAAGCTTCACAATGAGCAACAACGATTTATCATCAATGTCAAATACCAACATTCATCAGAAGCAACGACTGGCCAATCTTTCAATTGCTCATAAAAGGATTAAATGTTGCAAAGTATAAATATAACTCAAATGGATAATGGCAGCGTTAGCGTTAGTAGATTAATCTAGGCTAGGGTTAGAAGATGTTAATAATTGTTCAAGAGTATTTGGAAGTTGTGATCAAGAACACTCAAGTAAAAAGGTCTTAGACTAGTGCTATCCTAGGGCAAATGGAGTCAAAGGTAGCGGCAAGTGTTGAAGAAGCAATATGATAATGGAAGGGCTAAAGACAAGAGAGTTTGATGGTGAAGTGTTGTTGAGCCAAGGCTTCAACAATCAAACCCTAGGGGAAAAYGGCTCACTAAGGTGTAGAAAYCCTAGGCCTTAGTGCGTTTTCCTCCTTCTTTAGCTCAAAGACAAGATAAAATCGGCYAGCATGAAKAGTGAATGGTAGGSYGTTGCTATGGCAAGGCCCTAACAATGTCTTCAACAAACAAAATAGATTCTTRGCATAAACTAGTAGGGACATAAAATAAGGACACCAACATGTGCTTATTTCCTAGGGTTTATTCCAGCAAATTCATTAACAAAATGCAAGTAAAAATACCATAACCATTCAAGTAAGGGAAGGATTGCAGAAATTCACTTACATTCACCAAGTATTATCAGTGCCAAACCCTAGTTGTAAACCTTCCACCAAGATAAATGCCAAAAATCACCAAAAAGAAGCCTCCTTCAACAAGTGCACCACAATTTCAGCTAATAACCCTAAGAGGGCCGAAAATTTCAAACCTCACCAAGTGGTGAGTGAAAGATGATGAAAATAAGAGAGTTTTAGCTCTCTATTTATACAATAGCAATGACCTTAATTTAAATTTAGGTCACCAAAAGGCCGACATGGCCAAAATACATAATAATATTGTTTTTACATTAAATGTCATAATTAAACCCTAATCAAGCAAATAATGAGGACGTCATGCCCTTTCAGGGTGACGTTAGCCCTTTCTAGGGCAACGTTGGCCTCCTGGATCAAAACGTTAGGCCTCCTTGGGCCTCCGAAACAAGCGACATGTGCCACATGTGCCAAAACTATCTCCCAAAACCTTCACAAATGTTGGATGACGTCATGAATGTCATGGGTGACGTCATGGCCTTCTAAGGCCAACGTCATGGTGGAAAAGGCACAACCCCCCTGGGTACAGGTTTGCTTAGCTACCTCTGGTGGAACATCCTCCTCTTCCTCGATGCAAACCCTCTAATCTATCTCTGCCCCCTACTAGGGTTTCAGCATCCATTTGGTGGGCTCTCAGCCCCATGGAGGTATGAACTAATCATCTCCCCATGTGTACCTATCCAATATGGTACCTGTCTGTCGAGTATGATCCTGCACATCAACAGATACGCCCTCCATTGGCTCATAAGTCACAGGGATCATAGCAATGTCAATCACATCTAATCATCAATTTTATTAAATATGTGCATAAAACCCCTTTTACCCAGTCAAGTGTTCAAAGACATTATACAAATCTGCAAGCCAAGTTTGGAGGAAGTGACAGAACGTCATATTGGGAAAATGCTCAGTGGATGTGGGATGTTTTCGGGAGAAATCAAATCCAAGTCATGTTAGTGGGTGAGGTGGTCAAGGGATGTCTGGACAAGGGGTGCAGTGATAGCAAGGAAATGCATGGCTGACCTGTGGGTGCCTCTGTAGAGGGTGAGTTGCACCTGTCCTGGATGCAAATGTTTCCAAGCCTGTTCATGCCTTTTATTCTTTATTCTTTATTGTTTTTTCTTTCAGGAAGCTAATCAGGGGACATTGCCCTGGCGTGGTGACCAGTGGTGGCAATGTTACCCACAAGCACTTTCACAAAAATGAGAAGGTTGGCTCGTGATGAGACCCCCTTTCTCTTGGCTATGCCACCAAGAGCCACTACCCTGGTATGGTAACTAGCTGCTAGTAGTGTCATACCGCTAGATGCCCATGGACCTAATAGGCTAGCTTGTGATGAGACCCCATATCATCTGACTAGGTCTTGTTTTATTATTTTTTATGGGTCCCTTTGTTTCTTGTTGAGAAGCCTTTTACTGCTTTCTCAAGGATCCCTGGGCAAAGCATCTCGAGGTTTCATTTTTTAGGCTTTTATCTTTTGCCAACTACTTTTACCCTCTGGACCTTTAGCTCCTTCTTCCCACAAGGTAAGGTGCAACCCTTAAATAATTGGTCAACCCAATGCTCGGACCAATGTAATGGGATGGATGAGCGGGAGTAAGATGGAAAGTGGTAAGTATGATGGGAGCGGACGATGACTTTTCATGGATCCCCCTAGTGGAAACTCAAAACCTATGGGCACAAGCTTACTAGGGCATCCTGTCATTCCCCCTAGACATGATCAAGTGGATAAATATAAGATCCAAGCACCCGTTAGAAACAAAAGAACTAAATGCACATATTCAAAGGTTTTGAGGATCAGAGTGACACATACCATGATACCCGAACTCATTACCTCATGGAGCAATATCTATCTCTGCTACAGGACTAGGCCAAGGTGATGGATGTTGTTGTTGCTGACAAGGTGGAGGCGCTGAAGAAAAGAAAAGATGGGCCCTCCAGGGCCATGCTCAAGTCGATCTGGCTCTCGGTACTCCATGTCTAGGACCTGTGGACCTCAAGACATAATGTCCTTAGTTATCCCTAAAGTGGGGGATAACAGTGTCAAAAGATTAAAGTAGGAGGGTGTCTTCTTATGTGATTGTGTAGCTTGAATCAAGAACCTACTATAATATTATCTTCTTGTTCACCAAAACTAAACAACTTTTGTAGGAATCTAAATGAAGAAAGATCTCCAAATGTATATGAGGGTGTGCCTACTAATGGAAAATTGAAGATGTAGCTAATTCGACTTAAGAAAGAAGACAAGTGATGATATTTTCCAGCAATATACAAAAAATATTTAAAAGGAGATTGAATCACAATTAAATCTCTTCTTAACAAAGGCACAATCTTCTTAATGAGAAATTTTCTTACCTATGCTCTAGCCCTTCAATGACACATTTGATACAAAAGATTTCAGCCTTAGTTTTCAACAACTTAAGTATAAAAGACAAATTATACCTCCCAAGAGAAATCCATAACTTGCATTGCCTTCAAGATCTTCAACAAAAACTCTTCTTAACAAAGGCACAACTTCTTAATGAGAAATTTTCTTACCTATGTTCAAGCTCTTCATTGACACATTTGAAACAAAAGATTTCAGCCTTAGTTTTCAACAACTTAAGTATAAAAGACATATTATACCTCCCAAGAGAAATCCATAACTTGCATTGCCTTCAAGATCTTCAACAAAAACTCAATAGCAGAGAGCTCCCTAAATCCAACCATACATCAAATGGAGAGAGAAAACCCTTATATAGGTTTCATCTCTCTCTCCTCAACAATAAAGAAGTATTTGATTTGTTAGATACATTAGTTCTCCAAGGAATAAGAATAAAATATCTTCTCAACAACCTCCTTACTAAAAGTAGCAATGAGATATTGAGATCAGTATTCTTGTCCTAGAAGAAACAATAAAATATCCAGGAAAACAATACAATAATGCTCTCATGCAACCAACTCCATGAGACAAGTCAACAATAATAAAAATATGGAGTTGGTTATGTAACACCCTCCAAGAATAGCACAAGAAGGTGGGACGCATCCTCTAAATGAGTGGGTTGTTGGTTGACCATGAGATAAGCTTCCATATATGTGCCAACCAACAAAGCAAGTAAACAAATATCAAGGGTACGCTTATCCATGTGGCATGTATGATCAAAATGCAGCGAGGGTTTTTAAAACAACATATTTGAAATTGTTGTAACCCCTTAATATTTATAGGATTTTTTATTATAACCAGTTTTCGGAAATGTCACAATCACTCTGCATCGAATGGCATTGATTTGGCAACAATCGGGGCACTCTAGCAAAAGATATTTGCTAATAAGATAGCACACATCAGTCAAAGTACCCTCTCACATGTGCCATCCCAAAATAGAAAGACCAAGTAAAAATCCAATGACCTCCTCAAACCACTGCAAGAGAGGTTGCACCACAAGAATATCTCCATAAATGTGAAATGTTACCAACTCAAACCACACGTGTGCCCTGCAAGGCTAGGGAATCTCATCAAATACCTTGAAAATTGTGGAATGCATGCTCCATATGGCACATGTGGCTCCAAAAGGAAGACGTCCCATCAAGATAACCATAAAATAATCCATAGTGTCGGCTCCAAGGTGATGACAAGTCAACAATCCATATAATAATGCTATGAGACACATACCAAGTCAACCAAAGCTAAACCAGCTCCAAGAAGAGAGGACGGCCCCATCACCTAGCAATAAAATAATGATAAAAATGTGATGATGCCTCCACATGTGTGCCAACAAGGTAAGTGCTCCACATAGAACCATCATAACAAATCACTTCTAATGTGAATGATACTAAGATGAGCTAGGGTGCTCAAGAGATATACCTTCCTTTAGTCAAACGAGAGCCAAAACCACCATTAAATGCTACAACCATCCTCCAAATGTGTGCCTAGGGTGAGTGCTCCACAAAGGATCATAGCACACGCCATAATAAAGTCTAACGTGTCTCAAAACCCCCTAAGTAAGCTAGGGAATTAAATAAGGAAAATCTAACCACATCAATACCCTATCGATTAAACCAATATATCACATTGGAACAATGTAAAAGTTAAAACTAGGGTCTATGTGCTAGGCACTCTCCAAGTAAGTGTGTAATCCTCATGTGGAATAGACCACTAAAGTGCTAGAATATGTTGAAATACTGTAACTTCGAAGAATATTCTACCCAAGAGAGAGTTGAATAATATTATTATATTATATTTAGTTAGGCCCTACTGTGCCTTAGTAAAAGTCGGCCCTATTGTGACTTGACAATTAATTGTAAATTAAGAGGGTAAAGTGATAGGTCAGCCCAGACCTAATTATAGGCTGGCCAAACCACTATTTATATGAGAGGTCAGTGCCTCATTTCGACACACACCACACTAGCTCTGCAACTATGAAGAAGTGCGCAAGTCTTGGAGGAGAAACTGTTGCAACTGGGGGTGATGTCAAGGAGGGTTTTGGTCTATCTCTTGGTATTTCTTGGTTAAGTGGTGTGCTACTCTTCCTAGTGAAGGAGTAGAGGAGGATCTTTTGTTCGGTCTTTGGTCTATCTATATTGAGGAAGTTTTTGCTGGGTTTTCTCCCCCGTGAGGGTTTCCCAGGATAATCTGTGTGTCTCTATTGATTCTATGATTGCCTCTCTTTCAATGATATTATTTATGCAGCTAATGTGCTAAATGATTATAACAATAAACAAGAACCGTAACTGCTAGATGTATAAGTAAAAATTTAACAGGATAAGCATAGCATATAAACCATGTCCAACCACCATGATGAGGCAGCATGCTCTATAGCCATCAAAAGTATACCAAGCGGGTGATCCATCAATCCAAGGATTGCAAATATGAGAGGAGCTACAAAACCATAAGCCAACTAGCATGATCATCTAACAAGGAGAAATGAATCTCCTCCAACCCAAAACACCAACTCAACTAAGAAAAGCATTATCCCCAAGCAAAGAAGGAACGTGTATACACCGAATCTATCAAAAAATCTGTTAACCACCTATTTCAACTAGGGGGTCAACTCCATGTACCATGAAGATATGCACCTAATGGTGCTACCAAGTTGAAGACTTGTTGGATCTACAAGGCATTTTTGGCCTCAGCACATGTTTTTGTAATTGGAATTTCCGCTCCCCTGCGTGGGATAATAATGTAATGGGTCTGCATAGATCATAGTTTAGGTTAGTTGCCTAGGACTTTATCATTAGGGATGTCCTTTCATCAAGTGTTTTTTTTCCTCAGGTAATTAATTTGGCCTAACCAACCTTATTAATTTCCCTTGAGTTTTTCACTCCCATAATAGTCCTCCAAAGTGGTGAAACGTGTTCTAATGATCAAGCCCTATGGGTGACTAGGGTCTAGGAATATTGTAAATGACCATGCTAGACATCTCCTAGAGTCTTGCGGAATTCTGTCGAGTTTTGATAGTTTTTTTTTTTTTTCTTTTTTTAAATTACCTTGTTAATGGTAATTTTAATTATTTTTTATGAAAAAATGTAAAAACTAGGTCCTTGGGATTTTGATAGGGGTATTTGTGCTCAAAAGAAATGGAATGAGACCCCCTACACCCTTGGACCAAGTTTCAACTCAATTGGACAAGTTTTGCTAGGTGTTTGTCCATGAGGAGTCCAAGTCAATCTAAAACAGCAATTTAATTGCTTGATTTGACAAAGTCAAAAATTTCAAATAATTGTAATATGAGCAAATTGATTGGAGAAAGAGTGGGAGATTATCCTAAACCCTATTCCTAAGTTAGGAAAACCTTTTTCCTAACTTAACTTAGCCCCCACACTTTACCATCACTCCACCACACTCATCCCCCCTAGTGAGTTGCGGCCCCCTTGATGAGTAACTCAACCCAACTCAAGTTTTAATGGGAAAACACCCCCCTAAGAAAAAGTGTGCCCTCCTAATGTCTAAGTTAGACTATTGGGTGATCTAAAAGTGTTTTCCCATCCTCCCTCACACCCCTCACTACTCCAAAACCCTAAAAGTGTGCCCCCCTTGAGATTGGCAGTTTTACTTGGAGAATGACACTTGGAGCTCATCCAGGAGGGGTCACTCTTGCCTCCCAGGTATAAATAAAGGCCCTCCCCTCCTCATTACACATCTATTCTCATTGCAAGGTTACTCTACCCAAATTTCTCCTCTCCTCTCCTCTCCTACCTCTCCCACTCTTCCCTCTCTTTCTTTCTTGCTCTCTCATTCTTTTCTCAAGCTTGTGGCAAGTATTTGCTCAAGCTTGCTTCTAATAAAGGAATCTTTGGAGGAAAACATTGGCATTGGGAGCCTTCTTGGTGCTTGGCTTTGGATTTGCATTGGAGGTGACTTGTGTTTTGGTTATTTTGAGTTTTTGCTTATAGATTTAGTGTTGGATGTCCAAGCAAAGTATTTTGCCTGGATAGATCTATGGTAGTATTGTCATAGGTCTTATGTGAAGTAGTTTCCTAATTTTAGCAAAGTATTTTGTTGATATTCTTGGATCTACTCACCTTCTTGCTTGTCTTGTAGCTTAATCTCTTGTATTTGCTAGTTACTAAGGGTTGAAAAGGATAAATTTCAGATCTGGAAATTTATCCCTTCACCCACTTAAAATCCTCTTAAGATTTATGTTCTTCTCTTTCTTATTCTTCTAACATTTTGGGTACATTTTCTGCCATAGAATAGCTCTTATTCAACTCATTATATGTTGGTTTTATTGTTAAAAAATTATGGTTTTCACTAACAGAAATTTTTTGAAGATATTTGGTGGTTTTGTAGCATTTCTAACAAGTTTTTGCTTGCTTGCTGATTTTCTGCAGCTTTTCACCAAAAAGAGGAGGTGCAGCCCATTTGGGGCCATTAAACACTAAGAAAACTACCTCTCAAGCAAGGGTATTGAATACCCCCTTATTCTTCTCCTAAGTTGTAAACAAGCCCAAACAGAGTCTCTTGGGCTTGCATTTCTCAAGCATTTAAAATTTCTGCAATTTCTTTTTTTAGTTTGCCTACACCTAGCATAGAGTTTGGCCATGCCAACCATGCTAAATCGTATGGCTAGCGTTTAGTATTTCATTTCAGCATTGTTTATTTATTTGTTTGCCCCACTTGTCCTTAAGACAAGGTTGTGTGGCTAGGATCCTTTCCATTTCCAAGTTATTTTGTTTCAAGTCTTTTATTTTCACCCACTTATGCACAAAACCGGAAGGCTTTGTCCTCCATCTTGTGCACTTGTTGTGGTTGCAAGTAGTGTAGATTTTCTTTAAAGTTATATTTCATTCTTTTTTTGTTTGCCTACACCTAGCATAGTGTTTGGCCAAGCAAACCATGCTATAACGTAAGGCTAGGTAGATATTGATGCTATATTGCTTCTATTGCTTATGTTTTATGGTTTATCTTTAGATCTTAGAAGTTAATCATCTAATATTTTCTTAAGCCCATGGAGGCATAATAATTTACTTGTCTATTCTTTCTTTTCTTTCAAGTTCAAACAATTTACTTTCTTTCACTTGCAAGCATTTTTTCTTTCAAGCATTCTTTACATTGCAAGCACTCAACTTAACTTAACTAATTTTCAAGGTTGAATTTATCCTTAGATCTTAGGGCTTCAATAAACTAGTTTAATTAGAGCACCTGCTACTGTCTCAACTTTGCTATCACAAAAGGGACTTGAGGAAAGAACTTTGGGTGCTAGTTCAGGGATGGTCTCACGGCACTAGGTGTCCCCCTTGTTTGAGTACTTTTGTTCCCCGGATTGACCTGTGGAGCTAGGGTAAGGCCTTGTTTGCCTTACTTATTGAGCACCATGTTATCGTGCAATTTGTGCTTTGATGGAAGGAAAAGGTAAATGAAGATAAAAGGGCGTAACGAGAGACTATCCTATCACTGTCACCTCAACAGGATGTCTCTTTCTATTTAGGGTGGTAGGCCCAAGGGAGAGGTCCCCGGTGACCTGGGGTTTTAAAAAGGCAAAGGATGAAAGCTAAGTAAAAGTTCCCTCTCACAAGTTACCACCGATCGGAAAGTTCGGCTAAACAGCCAATAAAGATAATAAGAACCAGAAATGTACCTGCCTGGAACAAAGCAACATGAAACTATATTTGCAATGTTTACTCCTGGTTAGTACTTCATATAATCGTAGACTTTCTCAAATAAAGCAATTGACTAATATATTGACGAAGTAAGCAAAGATGTATAGTAGCAATAATCACACTACGTTACTTCACAATAAATGCTTTAAAGAAGCTTCAAAATGAGCAAGAATGATTTATCATCAATGTCACAATACCAACATTCATTAGAAGCAAAGACTACTATGTATTAGCCAATCTTTCAATTGCTTAAAGAAGCATTAAATGTTGCAAAGTATGACTATAACTCAAATGGCTAATGGCAGCAATGAGGTTAATAGGTCAACCTAAGATAGGGTTAGGAGGTGTTAGTAGTTGTTCAAAGATTTTGAAGGTTGTGATCAAAGCACTCAAGCAAGAAGTCTTAGACCAATGCATTCATAGGGAAAATGGAGTCAAAAATAGAGGCAAGAATTGAAGGAACAATATGATAACAGTAGAGCTAAAGACAAGAGGAATTTGATGGATAAAGTGTTGGTAAGCCAAGGCTTCAACCATCAAACCCTAGGGGAAAAC
>JZKD02S1859007.1:163892-210334 GCA_000966675.3 Picea glauca | reverse complement strand
TACCCATTTATTATATCTAACTACCATAGTGGGCCTTATTTAATAATATAGTGGACCTAGTCCACCTTACATTGAATGGCCTCCATTATTATCACTATGGGCCCTCTGGGCCCCCGCTACTACCTCTCTAGCTACCTAACACTTCCCAATTGTGTTTCATCTTTCTAAGCTCTTCTAATACCAACAGCTTTATCAAAGAAAAATGGAAGAGGCTAGGTTCTCCTTGATCTCTCCTTACTTGTACTATGTCAGCCATCTTCCCTAAACTTCTGAAAAGGTAATAAGGCAAATTCAAGGGTTTCTTACTAGTGAAATGCATTAAAATTCTAATATGGTATTAGTAGACCCTAGTGAATCTCCCTTCACATGTGAAGAACCTTTGAATTACCCTCAACAAATTACTATGACTTTCTAATAGAAGCACTCTGGGTATGGTGGCTCCAAAGTCAGTGTTTCTAAATTCAGGTTTCAAAAATTCATGATAGTAGGATAGATCCAATTGCATACCTTTGAACCATTGTTCTCCATGAGCAGAGATCTTTATTGCAGCAGCAATAGTATCTTCGGAAACTTGAAACTAGAGATTACCCACCTTAGCCCTAATGCCATCAAAACTTAATGCAAACTCCTTTGCCACCTGCATGTTGTATCCCTGAAGCTTTTCAGAAAACCTAATACAACCCACTTGTTCAAAAGAGACTCTGATTGTTGGATTTGCATTTACTAACTTTAAACCCTAAGGCTCAAATCTGACGATGTCACCACCCTTTGTGCTCCTTCTTCTTCCCTCTGGAGTTGCCATGATGCTAGTATATATCAATCTCTTGTGAAAATGAGAAAATAAGACTATGCGCAGCAAAAAAAACAGCGTTTGCAGATGCGCAACGAATTTGCAAAACTCAATTCGATGAAGCAATAGATTCAAGGCGAAGCTGGAAGCTTTGGGTTCATAAGAAAGGTTTTCCTTTTAAACTTCAAACAAGAACCTGAAATATCAGCTGGGAGGTGTGAGAGCAAAGTAATTTGCAGATGTGCAGCGTTGTGTGCAGTGTCGTGTGCAACGTCCCCTGCAGTCTGTGCGCAGCAAAAACCGCAGCGTTTGCAAATGCGCAACGAGCTTGGATGGAAGATTTTGAATTTGCAAAGGAAGAAAACGATATCTAGGGGGTTTTTTCACCTGGATGAGGAACAATTTGAATAATAAAATCAAAATAAACCATCAGTTATACCCATCATACCTCATCGTACCTTCATACTTGATTTGTGCAGCATTAGGACGTTGCGCAGGAACTTGCGCTACCTAATGATTTGCTTGATGATGCCACGTGCCTCTGATAGATTTGAGCTTATGAAATTCTTTGAGCCATAACAAGACTGACTCTAACTAACTTGAATTGACCTCATGACCTCTCATAATGACTTTTTACTGACATGACAACCCATATCTTAGCATTAAGACCATAGGTTTCATGACTCAAATTTTATTTTGTGACCTTAATCAAACAAACTTATCAATCACAAACCCATTGACTCACAACCTAAGAGAAATCATGCTATGGTCTTTATGAGATCTATGCATGACTTTCCCCTATCATACATTTTTGACTCACATCCTAACAACCTATTTATAGGACACTAACAGGATACAATCTCCATACACCACCACAATGTTAAACACAAGGCAACTAAAAACACTGTCAATGCCTAAAGACATAAACCAATCACTTTGCACTATCCACTTTTCTCTAGATATCACACACCTAATTGTTTAGCAATTAGTCAATAGAACCATAAGGGTAATGCCAAGAAAAGTGTGTGCCCGTAAAATGTCCATGGATCACACCAATCATATGTATGGAACATTTGCAAATATCTACCATGTATGATAAGGTGCACAAAACCATACTCGTACATCATACTAGGTAATAGTGCACATGTTCATGTTGATTTGATTATACAGGGACAATTCAACCACACTTTGACCACGTGGAGGCCTTTCTGCATGCGTACCTGGGTTTAAATTTTAATGGCTTGATTTCACATTGGATATGAGTTGCTTGAGCTTGGATTGAGCTATTTCCTTGGAGCACTCAACTACTTGGCACATATGTTGAGGTACTCTCCCCATATATTATTATTTTATGCACGAGATGGATCGCGACCCTTTTCCTTGGAGATGGTTGAGCTTTGGTTGACTAGACACATAGATATAGGTGGAGCGACTTGATCTTGGAGGAGATTGAAGGAGTAGACCCCATTTTATGCTATTTTCTCACACATGTGGAGGTAAGGGGGGTTTAAACCCTAGCCATTTAGTTTATTTTGGGCATGCTTATCCACTTACTTTGTGGGGTGCTCCTCCTTTGGATTATTTTATTCATTTTGACATGGTCTGTGCTCAAATTGGGGAGGCACCCTCTTTCCTTGAGCTCTTATTGCTTAGAGATTGTACATGTGGCATTAGTCCACCTATTGTATTAGTTGTTTGAGTTGTCCTCTCAAGTTAGTTGGAGGATAATGCTAGTTTATGTTTTCTTACAATAGATCTATGGTTTCAGTAGAGATATTATTATTTTACTGTGGAGATTGTTGAGCCTTGTCAGGCCAGGAGTGGGCAGGAATCTTAACTCCACAAGATGATGATTGTATTAGCTTGTAGGTGAATAAATACATGAAATGGTGACTCTTAGTCTTCAATAACTAAATATGATTCCTATTACCTATGACTCTTCATATTTACAGTTATTTACATAGGAAGCAATCCCCAGGATTACGTGTCCAACATTCCCCCCTTTAATCCGAAGGGGTGTGTGTGAGTCCAAGCATCATTCTGAACTTCTCAAATTTTTCTCTTCCAAGTGCTTTGGTGAAGATGTCTACAATTTGCTCATTTGTGGAACAATGTCTTAAGTGAATAGTCTTGGCCTCTACATGATATCGAATCAGGTGATACTTTGTGTTGATGTGCTTGGTTCAATCATGGAATCTTGGATTCTTGGCCAACTTGATTGCAGAAGTATTGTCAACTAGAAGAGGAGTAGAATTCACTTGTTTCTCCTACAAATCTTCAAGTATTTTCCTGAGCCACACAATCTCCTTTGTCGCTTCTGCAGCTGCCACATATTCTACGTCGGTTGTGGAATCTGCTAGAACTGATTGTTTGCGTGATCTCCAAGAGACAGTTGTTGATCCAAGACTCGTGAGATAGCCTGAAGTTGATACTCCATTTTCCTTATCTCCATCAAAGTCTGAATCAGAATATCCGATCAGAGTGAAGTCATCTACCTTAGAGTACCTGAGTCCAAAATCTTGAGTTCCTTTCAAGTATTTCAAAACTCTTTTTGCAGCAGACCAATGTCCTTCACAAGGCCTATGCATGAACCTGGAAAGAATGCCAACAACAAATGAAATGTTTGGTCTAGTGGTAGTAAGATAGATAAGACTTCCCACAAGTTGTTTATACTTGGTTGCATCCTCAAATTCATTCCCTTCTTTTGATGTGAGTTTCAAATTCTTGATGAGAGCACCATATTCCTTCTGCATGGCTTCTTTCCATTCATCATGAAAAGTGGCTTCTTTAAAGGAAGTTGGTTCATGTTTAGTAAATAAATTCAACTCACAATCATATGAAACATCCATGTCATCTACATCACCTAAGTTTGAATTATCTACATTACCTCCATCTTGTTTTGAGGACATTCTGGTTCATGTCTTTCCAACCTCGTCGGGATGAACACTTTCAAGTGTTTTTGTGAGCCATTTTGGTGGACCTTTCTGAGATGGTCCAGGTTGCTCGACTGATTGAGATGGTGTTGAGTTCTCATCAAGCCTCAGCTTTTCAATCTTCTCGATCACATCATCCAATTGAACTTTAGGTTTTGATGAAGTGGTAGGAACTTCTTCATGTGTGGGAGATGGTGTTTCGGTTTTCTAGGAATGGTAGGCATACCAAAAATACCATTCTTTTTCAATTAACAGAGATTGTCATAATTGATATGACCAAATCTAGCATGCCACGAAAGACTAGATGACATGATACCTTCACCGTGATCAGAGAGGTATGCAACATTGTGTGTATGGGCAAATGTCCCATTCAGCTTCAGTAGTCTTCTATCTTCAATTCCGGTCATAACAAGCATGTTATCATAATCCTTTCGTACTTCAACTTTGCCATCGATCATGTGAACAAAGTGGCCTTGTTATCTAGTGTGCACAAGGGACAGCAAGCTCCTTTTCAACTCAGGAAGATAGAGTACATTGTGTAGAAGAAAATCCGGGAAACCAGACAACTTCAGCCTGATGGTGCCCATTCCCGAAGGTTTAAGGCTAGACTTGTCTGCAAAATACACTATGCCATCTACATTGTCATTGAAGTCTTTAAAAAAGTCTCTTCAGAATGTCAAATGAGAAGTTGTGCCTATGTCAAGAAGCCATGCATCTTTCCATGGACCATATGCAGTGTTAAATAAATCTTTTGTTACTCCTATATTGAAGTGAGCAACAAAGTAATGGGCAGATTCAGGTGGATTACCTTTTGTTGGTTCTGTAGGTTTACCTTTGTCCTCTTTCTTATTATGTCTGACTTCTTTGATCTTGTCCCATGGAACTATGCAGTCATCTGTTTTATGTGACCCATTCTTTTTGCACCGAGTATAATGGAGATTGGATCTCTCACCTCGGTTGTGTCTTCCCCCCCTGCCTCTAAAACTCTTTCTTCCACGTCCACGTCCTCTTTTACTACTTTCTCTTCTAGAAGAATCACATTGTTTACTCATGTCTTTCTGAGCAAGGTAAACAATTTCGCCAGTTGAAGGAGTTGGCTTCTTTCCAAAGGCTTTCTCACGATCTACAACTTTCTTTACCAGTTTTTGAAATGTCATGGATTTCATCTGATTACTTGCTTGCGGCGATTCAAGGTAGTGAGAATATGTAGGGTAGAGGACCTTAATGAAGGTTGTGAGAGGGAGATCAATCTTTGCTTTGGTGGCTTCAATGTCATGCATTATGGATGTGATTTTTGAAGCCAAATCCATAGGGTCATCATCCTTCAACTCTATGTTGAAGAGTTTCAACATTAGTTGTATGAGTTCAAGCTCAGAATATGTGTCATACAACTCATTCAATCTCTTCAAGGCGCCATAGGAATCACTAATGGAAGCAATATGACAGCTCACCTCCTCACTTGTTGTCCCGAAGATTACTGCATATGCCTTTTGATCTTTGTCTTCCCATATTTCACGTTCTTTATCTGTGGTCGGTATGACTGGTTTTCTACAAGGTCTACTACTCTTCATCTTTAACATTGAGGCTTCTTCTTCTGATTATGCATCTTCTTCAGTGGTTTTGCTACTCTAAGGGACTTCTTTTGCTTCACAAATATCTTTCTACAAGTTGTTGAAGATCAATGTGCTCTTGATTCTTCCTGTACCATTCTATATAATTCTCCTTGCCGGTCAACACCACGCCGACAATGGATATGAGATAATGCATTGTCTTATGTTGTCTTCACACACACGTTAGCAAATGAAAATATAATGAGACTGCACCAGTAAAATTTCTTGCTACTGCACCAAGAATGCAATGTAGTTGTATCAACAATACCAAGTTGTTGCTTATGCAAAGAAACCTTCTCCTCTCTGCCTCAGAAGAAACGAATCTCAACAAAGCTCAAGTAATAAAAATGCTTGGACGCAGCTTGTGATATGTAATGGGTTTAAGAACAACCTTTTAGTGCAAACCTCGTCGATTCGCATATAGGCAACCACTGTTAGGTCGAGTCAAGGTACCCACAGGTCGAGGCCACTATCTTGGCACTTCTAGGCACTGGTACGAGATGACAGGCTACAACAGTTTGCAGCCAAATCTCATACGTGGTCGGTCTGCAGCTTTGTTGTGCTCTCGTTGTGGTCGGTCTGCAGCAAATATACCGTGGTCGTTCTCTCGTTGTGGTCGATCTGCAGCTAATATAGCGTGGTTGTTCTCTCATTGTGGTCAGTCTGCAACTTTGTTGTGGAGAATAATAGCCAAATCTCACGCGTGGTCGTAGCATGGAGCGATTACTCTTAAACCAGCGAACAACGGGTCAATACCAGCAAACAATGGATCAATACCAGCAAACAACAGGTCGAGATACCTCCAAATGAGATTCCAGGTATGAGATTCCAAAGATGAGACACAAATCAGGGTTTGTGCAATACCAGGTTTAGGGTTTTCTTTGCATGTAAGACAACTTCCCTCTCGACTCCTTGTACCAGAGAGACAGGCGAGGCGAGTGAGACTAGTAGCAATCGAGGCGAGGGAATGGAACGAATTGCAGTTCGGTTCTTTGCATCAGGTATCGTTGCACGTGAGGTAGTAGCGTGAGAGTGAATGGTTTAGGGTTAGGGTTGTTGCATGAGTGTTGTGTCTGCTAGGGTTTGCAGAGAATCGTGGCGTGGAGCCTGTGTGCACTACTGGAATGTGGAGGGAATAACTAAGAGACTGAGAATCAATAAAACTAGAGTGGAGAAGAGTTTGCAGGAATGCAAGAGGCATTTTCTGCACCCAAAGGGAAAAGAAACGTCAGGGAAATCATGGAGTTAGCGCTAGCTCTGATACCACTGTCAAGCCAGGAGTGGGCAAGAATCTTAACTACACGGGATGATGAGTGTATTAGCTTGTAGATGAATAAATACATGAAATGGTGACTTTTGGTCTTCAATAACTGAAGACAATTCCTATTACCTACGACTCTTCATATTTACAGTTATTTATATAGGAAGCGTAATCCCTAGGATTACGTGTCCAATAAGCCTAAACTCTATATATTGAAAGCTCCTCCATTTGCAATAGTTGTTGGAAGTGCTTGCAATTTTTGGAGACAATATTGGTCTAGGCTCTTGTCAAGGATTTAATGAAAATAATGGTGCTTTCTTCTCTATGTGAGGCAATTTCTTGCAGATGCTAATGGTTGGATTGTTATGCTAAACATTGTGAATGTCAAAGCTACTTCTTGATGCCAAGGTGAAGGGTTTATTAGCCACGATGGAAGTGAATTAGGTGTGATTGTTCCTCTCTCCCTAATTCCTTTATTATTTTGTTATGGAAATGATCTATTGCATGTAATATCATTGAATTCTTGCATGTAATATCATTGAATTCTTGCATATGTTTATCCCTAGTGAAGTAATACCCTGGATAGGTAGCTTGAAAGTTAATATCATTGAATTCTTGCATGTAATATCATTGAATTCTTGCATATGTTTATCCCTAGTGAAGTAATACCCTGGATAGGTAGCTTGAAAGTGGATCTCTCCTAGGCCCTTTCCTTTGCAATTTTGGTAGATATTTCCAGCCAATCTAGAGCTTTTATAACATGATATTTTCTGTTGTTATAGAACCTAGTACTTTGATAAATCGGCCCTCTTAGAGGCCCATTTGACTCCATTAACCCAATCTAGAAAATAGGTACTTGTCTTCCCATTTCAAACACCAAAAACACATTTAAAATCGACATTTATTTTCTGTTTTACAATCTGAAAATTGACAGCAGAATATTCTCAGTTTCAGATTGCTTATTAAATCCTATAGACCCTCATTCACTCATCTTAACTTGGACTTATAATTATGTTTTGTAAATATGTAAATTCCAGCTTCTTCTTCTATATCAGATTTGCTTTTAGCCAAAGAAATGTCATTGTTTATCATCTTTTAATTGGCTGAAATCTCGCATCTGTAAATCTAGAAATTGACTCATTACAACTAAAACTCTATAACCACAGTTACCCTAAGTCCTTTGATCACCCTCTCAATCTGTATTTGTTGGACTTAGATGGCCGTAGGGATTCCCCCTTGAGCTAGAGAAGACCTAGCCTAAGGCTACTGAGGTGACCATGGGTAGCTTATCTAAGTCCACCCTTGGGGTCTCATGTGTATGGTTGGGGCTTTTACATTGAGTGTGTTTATACTCTTGCAGAGTTTTGTTTGGTCATGGGACTCTCCTCTCCTTGCTTAGTTTTCTTGGTGCTCGTGGGTATGAGCATTATAGCCTGTGGGACTCTTCTCACGTTATGGTGTCCGTTGCCTCTTATCTTATGCTTGCTAATGCCTGATATGAAATAGGGGGCATTTCAATGATTGGAGGTTCTCAGTTGCTTAGAATCTCTAATCATGTTCTCCCCACTGTTATATACGTAATCATGTTTTATTTCAGCTTGGTTACTCACTGGTTGTGTGACAGGGAAGCGTTCTTAATAGTTGGATTGTTTCAGTTTGAAAGGGATTCCAGATGATGTAATTCGGGTTCATTTCTGATAACAAATGGAACTATCTCATTGTCATCGGTTGCATTACCAGATCTCATTTTTTGCTCCTTTGGTTAGGATTTACTTAGATGCATTTCATACTGTATTCTTGCATTTTATGTAATTTGAATTTCATTTAAACTCATAAAAACCCAAATTACGACAGCCGATGCCACAAACCAAAGGGCTCACCCCAAGGGAGGAAATTCTAATTGGTTGTTTTTGCCTAGTGAACGTATGAGGTTGACAAGAGTCATTTGTAAATGTCAACAGGCACTCACGCATTGTCATTATTACTTGATATACATTTGAGTTCCATTGACCTAATTTGCTCTGATATAATTTTCTCTTCTTTTTTTTAAAGCCAACGGAATATCGGCATCGACTATACAAACAAAGCAAAAGGAACTTTTTTCTACATACATTCCAATCTATTCGATGAATGAATCCCTAAGATCTGAGCAAACCCCGAGAACTAAAGAATGTGTCGATGAAGGTCACCGACTTGCCCTCGCCCATAAAATGACGAGGATGAAAACAATTCTACGCCTGAGAAAAGTATAACAAGTTGAATTATACAATCTTCTCCTGAAATCCAAAAATAGAAACCCGAACAATTGGAAAATTCAGAAGAAAGATCTGCACAGAATAATATGCGGGGCTGCTCCTGATGATAAATTTAAATCCTCTACTGAGAAAAAAAAAAGAACAACATCTTTTAGAGGAAGATAAATGTACTCGTGTTATCTAATTAAAAGAATAATTGTCTCAAAAAGTTCAAGATTGATCAGGTAAATACGAGTTCCATAAATCGCGAAACAGCGAGTTGCGTTGGTGTGAGGAATGAAATGGCCTGATATGGAGCCCGATGGTAATAACGCTATCGATGCAATTCCCTCCATCTCCATCGCCATAAACCCTTCTTCTGCTTAAACTTCTTAAACACGTGGGGAGATCATGGATCGTATGATTTGATTTGAAACACAGTGCGCCTCCTCCCTGCGTTTTGGCGGCATTGTTCTTCCTCTTTTTTAAATCATCGAATTAGTCATATCGGGGCCTTAAAAGGGACTAAGCTTCAAAAGTAGTATCGTGATAAGAGTGCCTGCGCAAATCGACTCGCTCGGATGTTAATGTAAGTTGGTGTAAACTAACCATTGCCACGTGGAGTAATGTTCATGTCAAGAATCTTATACAATGTTGATCATGTGGAATATGGGCATAATGTCACATGGTGGATGTGGGATGAGGCCACCTTCCATTATAAGTGGCATGAATAGTTACAACCCTCTTGCACGGTGGACCATGTTAGCAAATTTGTTCGAAGAGGTTCATTCTCGTTTGCTTCAGGATGCATCGACTCTTACTAAGTCACAAGTTAATGATATATCTGGCTTGCAGATTGTTGTATATACTCTTGTGTTATGGTGACGTAGTCAATTGATTTGATCTCGGGCCTAATCCAAGTCACTTTAATGAGTTACTGATACTTGTGGTTAAAAAAAATGTTTGAAGAACCTTGTTGGACACGTAATCCTTGGGATTGCATTATTGTAACATTATTGTAAATATGAAGAGTCATAGGTGATAGGAAGAGTCACCCGTTAGGGAAGACCAGCAGTCATTTTGATTGTATTTATGCACGTCTCATGTTAATGCAAATCACAACATTGGAGTTACGAGTTCTACCAATACATGGCTTGACAGTGGTATCAGAGCGAGGTTAACTCCATTATCCCTCTTGGCATTTTCTTTTCCCCAATGTGCAGAAACACCTTCTTGTATGTCCCTCTTCCCTCTAGCGCTCTGGTTGATTCTCTTCAACCTAGAGTTGAAGAATGATGACCCTATGGCTTTAGCTTCTGAGATCAAAGCCATAATGCATGACATCGAGGCCACTGGGGTGAAGATAGACCTCCCTCTCACAACCTTCATTAAAGCCCTCTACCCTACATATTCTCACTACCTTGAATCTCTACAAGCGAGTGGTCAAATGAAATCCATCCATTTGACAAGTTGGTGGAAAAAGTTGCAAAATGTGAGAAAACCTTTGGAAAGAAGTTGGCACATTCAATTGGCGAGACAGTGTGCCTTGCTCAGAAAGAGAAGAGTAAACCACATGATTCTTTTAAAGGAGAAAGCAACAAAAGAGGACGTGGAAGAAAGATTTTCAAAGGCAGGGAGGTAGACACAACCAAGGTGATAGATCTAACCTTCATTGTACTCGTTGCAAAAAGAATATATCACATTAAGCAAATGACTACAGAGTTCCATGGGAGAAGATCAAAGAAGACAAATAGAATAAAAAAGAGGACAAAGGTAAACCTTCAAAACCAACGAAAGGTAAACCACCTGAATTTGCTCATTTCGTTGTTGCCCATTGCAATATAGGAGTAACTGAAGATTTGTTTAACACTTCATATACTCCTTGGAGAGATGCATGGCTTCTGGACACAGGTGCAACCTCCCAAATGAATTTCCAAAGAGACTTCTTTGAATACTCTAATGATAATGTAGATGGCGTAGTGGATTTTGTAGATAAATCGAGTCTCAAACCTTCGTGAATGGGAACCATTAGGCCCAAATTGCCTGGACTCTTTGATTTTCTTATGCATGATGCGTTATGTCTTCCTGAGCTGCAAAGAAACTTGTTATCCCTTGTGCACATATAACAACAAGGCCACTCTATTCATATGTTCGGTGGCAAAGTTGAAATAAAGAAGGATTTTGACAACATGGTTGTCGTGACCGGAATGGAAGATGGAAGATCGTTGAGGTTGAAGGGAACCTCTGCCTATACACAAAATGTTGCATACTTCTCTCATCATGGTGAAGGTATAATTCCATCCAATCTTTTGTGGCATGCTAGATTTGGCCATATTAATTATGACAGTATTCGTTTGTTGAGAAAGAATGGTGTTTTCAATTTGCCTACTATTCATAGGAAATTGAAGCAATGTGATGCTTGTGTCCTTGGACGATCCGGATTTATGAGCAGAACGAAATGAAAACAAAGATTTATAATATTAACATAGAGACACGGTGAATAACAACAGAGATACAGTAAAACTAGACTTCTATTAAATAAGAAATATGTTGAAACTGTAAAATGCAGATTAAAACAAGCTTGATAGAATGGTGACAACTTATCTCTGAGAAGAGATGTGACAGTTATGCTCGTCCGCAAGAAGATGAATACAATGAGGCTCTGAAGGCCTTTTTACCATAAACATGAAATCCAAAACCCTGGACATCCAAAAACCTAACCTTAGGAGATGAAGCGTCAAAAGTCATGTGGGCCCCGTTGGGGTAAGTTTGTACATCAACTTCTCGGGGTCGTAACTTTTGCATACGATCTCCATTTAGGGCACACGATAGCTCGTTGGAAAGGTATTGACAAGGAGATTCATTCATGGGGGCTCAATCAGAGCCTGTGGCTATCATTGAAGTGCCTGATCACGAAAAAACGTCATTTAGGCCCTCAAAATGGCCCCGGAAGTTTAGAAACTGAAACACTGTTAAAAATAGTAAGTTTCCAAAGAACTGTTTTGAGCTAGTTAGACAAGATGGGTGGCCACCGAGATCCTCCTGGATCAATCCTCCCCCATTGGGAAGAAATGGTCTCCATTGCATTGAGTGCCCCCATCAGATGAGGAAATTTCTACTGAATTTGGCCCCAGGTGAGCCACTTTCCTTGGTGCAGGAGTTGCCCTACTTTGACAACCCGATAAAGTTGGATCCTCTGTTGGCGAGTGCCCTTGACCTGTGTGTCCACAATTTGATCAGTGGATGTTTATTCCAGGCAATCAGGGTTGAGCTTCGTTGGTGTCAATTGTTTTGTTATCTCTGAGGTGTCCAATAATGGTGGAAAATAGGGTTGAAGGAGGTCCACGTTGAATATTGGATGCAAGCCAAGGAATGGGGGAAGGTTGAGCTCAAAAGCATCGTCACCCACAACCTTGGTGATGGTGTAGGGTCCATAACGGAGTTGTCAAAGCTTCTGATGATGCCTTGTAAAGCGTTCTTTCTGCAAGTGCAACCAAACTTTGTCTCCCATCTTAAACTGGTGTGGCACCCGATGTTGATCATGACGTTATTTGTAATTGGCATTGGACTTCTGTAAAATATCATGAACCTGTTGGTGGATGTGTTGGATCCTGTCAATGAACCAGGTGACTTTGTTAGCTCCAGTTGAAGCATGCGACAAGTCTGCCTAGGTGGCCGCAAGGGGTAGTGCAACATCCATGGGACCCAAAGGTTGAAATCCCAACCCCACCTAAAAGGGGTTGTGATCGGTTGAGCTATGTATGGCTCTGTTGTAGCTGTGATGAACATAGGGAAGAGTCTCATCCCAGGTGCAGGGGTGCTTGGAATTTTGCATGCGCAGGATGTGCACGATCATCCGGTTGACGACCTCGGTTTGGCCATTCATCTGGGGGTGGAAGGCAGTGGACTTGGTGAGCGTGGTGTCCAGCAATGACCAAAGGCTCAACCAGAATGTGCTGAGAAATCGGATGTCTCGATCTGAGCTAATGGTTTGTGGGATCCCAAAGTGGACCCACACTCGTTCAAAGAAAAGCTTGGCAGTAGCCTCCACTATGATTCTCTTCTTGGGGACAACTAGAATCGCCATCTTGGAAAAGCGATCAACAACCACAAAAACACAGTCATTTCCCCGCTTGGTGGACAAAATGCCCAACATATAGCCCATTAATATGGATTCCTAGGGCATGTCAGGAGTAGGCAAAGGAGTACTTGCCTACTTGCCTGTCAGGAGTAGGCAAAGGAGCACTTGCCTACTTGCCTGTCAGGAGTAGGCAAAGGAGTATTGTACCAGATATACTTGTTGACATTTTGTCGAAGTTTTGACCAGTAGAAATGTCATTGCAACACTGCCACTGTATTTTCCATGCCAAAGTGTCCTGCCACCCGACTGTAGTGGGCTTCCCAAATCAACTTCGCTCGCTCACTTCATGGAATGCATATATGGCCTAGATGGCACAACAACCCATACTGAAAATGGAAATTGGTGACAGTTGTGTTTGTGCCCAACATCTGGTAGGTGTTGGCGAAGTCAGGGTCTGTCTCATAGAGGTGGGGCCATCCGGAGGTCTCATGGTTGCAATAATTGAGCACACTGGTGAGTGTCATGACTGGAGGTCGGCTGAAGCAATCAGTGACTCGGTTGGTACTTCATGTTTTATACTTGATGTTGAGGTGGAACTGTTGCATATATGTGGACCACTTCTTATGGCGGTCTTTCTACAATTTACCTTATGTCTGCATAAACTATAACAACTTATGATCAGTGTGGATGATTGTCTCCTTCCCAAGAATGTAATGCCTCCATTGGTGGCAGGCTTGCACAATGAAGTACATTTATTTGTCGTAAGTAGGGTACTTACGGAAGACATCTGATAGTGTCTCCCTATGATAGGCCATGGGGTGGCTGCGTTGAGTGATGATTGAGCCCACAAAATAGTCTGAAGCATTTGTCTCGATCTCAAAAGGTTGTTGCAGGTCAGGTAATAAAAGCACTGGGGCAGAGCACAAGCGTTGCTTCAGATCATCGAACACTTTATGTTGGGACAAGCCCCACACAAATTTTGCCTTACCACCACCTCTGGTTATTTGGTTGAGGGCCCATACAATATCGAAGAATCCCAATACAAACCTGCTATAGAAATTGGCAAGGCCTTGTTTTCACGCAATTTGTATTTGCCCAAAGCCAAAGGCAAGTGATCACTAAATTGGCGTAACAGGAGGTTGTCCTATCACTGTCACCTAAACAAGACGCCTCTTTCTCTTTAGGGGTAGTACCCCAGGGGAGACCTCCCCGGTAACCTATGGGTTTGAGCAGGCTAAGGTAAGAATATCAAGAAAGTTCTTCCCCTCTCACAAGTTACTTTGATCAAAAAGTCCCAGTGGTTTTAATAAGACGAAGCAAAGTATTACTTAAGTGTATCTGCCCAGAACAAGACAACAATAAAAACATTATTTGCAAGTGCCAATTGATGTTAGTGCTTCATAAAACCATAGAATTTGAATAAAAGCATAAGCTGATATAAAAGATGAAGCAACATAAATATTTATAACAACAATGTATATATAGTAATAGCTTCACAATTATGCCTAAATAAAGCTTCAATAATGACCAAAAATGACAACCTAAACTTGGCAAAATGCTAGTATTTGTCAGAAGCAATGAAGGCAATGTAAAATCATCTTTAACACTTGCTTTTAGGATGCTTTTGTTGTTGTTATAGATGGTTATAGCAATCTATTGCAACAACAACAAGAAAGTTAGTAGGTTAGGCCAATCTAAGGTTAGAAATGGTTAGTAGAGATCTTGAGGTAGATCATTTGAAGGTTGTTTTAGTCAATCAATCACTTGTAAGGTATGAACTAGTGCCTTTAGGGTAAATGGAGTCACTTTTACAGTGACAATTCTTAGGGGAAACAAATGATAATGAGTGAGTTGAAGACAATAGGGAGGATGGTTAAGGTGTTAGTAATCTAAGGCCTCAATCATCCAAAACCCTAGAAGGAAAAAGTTGCTAGGAAGTAGGTAACCTTAGGCCCTAGCGATTTTCCTTCTTCTTTAGGTCAAGCTTGAAATAAAATATGAAAGCTGAATGAAACAATAGTACTAAAGTGATACTAAGGAAAGGCTTTGGTATATGCTTCAAGGGAGGTGTCTTCTAGCAAAATCAAGTAGGTGAAGAGTTGTTGAGAGAAGGACAATAACATGTGTTTTTCTCCTAGGATTTCACACTAGCAATTTCATAATATTATAAATGAACAAGTAAAAGATACCATAACCATTCAAAAGAAAGAAGGATTGTAGATTTCTACTTACTTCACCAAGAATAATCTAGTTTCAAGCCCTAGTTGAAGACTTTCCACCGTGGAAATGCAAAAATACACCAATAAAAGCTCCCTCCAAGAGTTGCGCACCACTTAGTTMAGCCAATAAGCCTTAAAAGAGGCCGAATTTCAAACCTCACACTTGTGTGAGTGAAAGATGATGAATAAAAATGAGAGATTGATCTCTTATTTATACAATACAAATGACCCTTAATTACATTTTAGGTAAAAAAATATTGACACGACCAGTTTACATCAAAAATTCAGTTTTACATAAAATTGACAATAAAAACACTAATTTCATATTTTTAGGGTGATGTCATCCCCTACTAGGATGATGTTGGCTCCCCTCTTGCAATGCTGGGCTTCCAAAGTGAAACGTTGGGGCTCAAAAATCCTCAGGAATTGCCACACGTGTCAACTAAAGCCGTCCTCATGCCGAATACCTCAACTGAATGATTTCAAGGCTCTGAATTATGACGTCCGGGGCCTTCAAGGGCCAACGTCATGGTGTGAGGGCAAGACCCCCCTGGGTCCAAGCCAACCAAAGTACCTCTGGTGGAACGTCCTCCCTTTTCTCTAGTGCAAGCCTTCGGTATCCCTCTGCCCCTGGTGGGGGTTTCAACATCCATCTGGTGGGCTTTTAGCCCTATGGAGGTCCAAGCTAATCATCTCCCCATATGTACCTGCCCGTCGGCCATGGTCCTACAGAAACAACAAGTACGCCCTCCATGGGCTCATAACTCACATGGATCATAGCAATGTCAATCACATCTAATAATCAAGCTACCCAAACATGTGCATAAACCCCCCCCCCCCTTTTCCTAGACAAGTGCTTAAGGACGTTATGCTAATTAACAAGCCAAGTTTGAAGAGGGTCTCAGGATGTCCTATTGGGATAATTCTCCTCAGGTGTGGGCCGTTTCCAGGTGAAGACCGATCTAAGCCATGTAAATGTATGAGATGGTGTAGGGAATGTTTGGGAAAGGGGTGCAATGATAACAGGGAAATGTAAGTCTTACCTGTGACTGCTTCTGTAGAGGGTGAGTTGCACCTTGTCATGGATGCAATTGTTTCCTAGCCCATTCAATGCATTTTTACTCTTTGTATTATTGCTTTTTCTTTCAAGAGAATAGCTGGAGGAAATTGCCCTGGCGTGGTGAATAGTGGTGATAGCGTTACCCACAAGCATTTCACGGATATGAGAAGGTCAGCTCGTGATGAGACCCCCTTTCTCGTGGCTATGCCACCAAGAGCCACTACCTTGGCGTGGTGACCAAATGAATAGTAGTGTCATACCTCTACATGCCCATGGACCTAATAGGATGGCTCATGATGAGACCCCCTATCCACCAACTAGGTCTTGAGTTTTATTTGTTTTATGGGTCCCCCCTTTTTCTTGTTGAGAAGCCTTTTACTGCTTTCTTGGGGATCCCTGGGTGAAGAATCTCAAGGTTTGATCTTGGATTTTAACTTTTTCCAACTACTTTTACCCTCTGGGCCTTTAGCCCCTTCTTCCCACAAGGCAAGGTACAACCCTTACTAGCTTGGCAAACCCAATGCTTGAACCAATGTAGGGGATATATGAGAGGGAAAAATATGAAAAGTGATAAGTATGGAAGGAACATACGATGACTTTTCATAGACCCACCAAGTGGCAACTCACCCCTAAGGGAACCAACTTGCTAGGGAACTTCGTCATCCCCCCTAGGTATGGGCAAGTTAAAAGGCATAATGTCCAAGCAAACGCCATGAAACAAAAGAGAATTAAATGCACATATTCAAATGTTTTGAGAATCGGAGTGACACATACCATGATACCCGAACTCATTGTCTCATGGAGCAAGACCCACTACTACTTTAGAACCAGACCGATGGGATGGATGTTATTGTTGCTAATAGATGGGAGGCATTGAAGAAAGGATGGGCCCTCCAAGGCCAAGATCAAGTCAATATGGCTCTTTGTACTCCATGTCTAGGACCTATGGGCCTCGAGACATAATCTCATTAGTTATCCCTAGGAATGTAGGGGATAATATATGGCTCCAACTCATGGACATGTGCTTATCATAGAGCGCATGAGAACCTCAACATCTCTGGTATGACCCGTGACCTGATAGATCTCAACATAAACGATCAGTAATCACTTGGGGTGGTGATATCACCCTTGGCTCATGTATGATAAAATGAAATGCAAGTAAGCAATCGTATATACAAATGGAAATACAACTACTCTAGCATGAAATGAAGATGGTATATACAATGAATGCAAAATTCCTACCTACTTATCTACACTTACCTATGAAGTCAAGTATTTTCCCCCTAATGGGGTTTGAGGAGGTGTCCGCTAACCGGTAATGGAAGTCTTCTTCCTTCCAACATGGATAAATAGTAGGCATCATTGACTCACTTCATTCTGACTCTCAAGGGTCCGAGCGAGAGTTGTGCACTCCCTTTTATATTAGTAAGCTCTCCCTTCTTTGTATCCCACATCCAGACTGTATCTCCCTCTTGGTAATCCTTGGTCGTAAATTTGGTTGTTTCCTGTATAACTCCAGTATATTGTCTCGAGGGAGGAGGGTGGGATTCTACTGCGAAGACTTCCTGCTGGGATGTGTTAGCACTCTGTAAATTCCCAGAGGTTGTCAGGGGTAGAAGAAATTTGACAAAGGTAACTTACCAAAACCACTTCAAAACTAGGATCTAGACCTGCTAGTTTCAGAGAGGGATCTCTCTGTAGGATTTATATATGTTTGAGTTTTAGATATTAGGCTAGTTAAAATAATCTGGGTTTGTTTTGTTTTGTTTACAAAGATTGGTTGAAGTATTGCATTTAAACATCCATTGGGCTATGGGGTATGTGTTAAAGATTAATATCTGATACAACTTTTATAAGATTTATTCACAGGGCAAGATAGTGAGAATGTCAGATCTTTTAGAGTTAAGTGTGGTGGAAAGATAGAACATTTGAGATATTCAATCAAGCAAAGAAACAGTTAAGAATTTCTTTGATTAATTATAAAAGAATAACATGTAGATCGCTAAAGACCAAAAACTGAGTGTCCGAGACAAATTCTATACATGAAGCTCCTTTAAACAAATAGAAAAAGAAAACAAAATGATTACAAAGTAAGATAAACATTGACAAAGCAAGATAACATCACCAACATCCAAATGCAAGAATCCTGTGAATCTGTCTTTTTATTATTGGTCGATCTTCTCAAAGAGATTACAATGATAGCTTCCTGGGCGCAAAAATCAACCCTCAATACTTCAAAGTAAGAAGTGTTTATACAACAATTACATTTGATCATGTAATTAATGACTAGGATATGGTGGAATAAAAAACTAAATAACTAGATTACATATTACAAAATAGTAGGACTATTGGCGATCTGTCCAAATCCCGAATGTTGATTTCTGGAAAAGTAGTTGATGATTCATCCACTCGACTTTGACCGTCTTCCTCATGCTGACTCGGATGTCCACATCATCTCTACTAGATCAAGGCACATAGGTCTTCCCATCTCTTTTGACTGGGGATAGAGACCTTGAGTAATCTTCTATAAGTTTCATCCATCTTTGTGTACTTGGCAAAGGTCGGCTTGGCGATGAAGATGTATTTTTTCTTATGTTGGATGCTCAGGTCCAACTATAGAGTTTCCAAGAAAGCCTTGCCAGTTACGCTCCCTTGTATGCCTGCAAACTTGGAGCCATCTTTTGCCACTACTAGGATCTTTTGTTTGTAGTCTGACAGAGTAATTAGTTTGTCATTGATCAGTAGCAAACCTGGAAGACCTTTCTTGTGTAGTGAGTCGACCTTGTTGAAAAACCTCTGCACTCCAATATCCATTGTCTGAGCTTTGTCCTCAAGTTGCATCATCGGTCCCTTCTTAGTCAAAATTTTCTTGACCTCGAGGATTGTTTCTGTCCTATCCTCTATTTCCAGTGCTTCCAACTCTTCTTTAGTCTTGGAATTCAAGAGCCTGATGATCTATGTGGCCTCAGTAGGATTTTCTCCCAATTATGTCCTTATATTCTTGATGGCTTGTGTGGCTCTCTGCACCAATTCATGCTGTTAAAAAACAATCTGTATCAGGGGCCATATCTTTGTCCTTGATTGGCAGATGTCCATCCAAATGTTTTCCTTGGCCTCTGGTAATGTCTTGGCCATGACTATCTCCTTCTACAGCTTCTGTAGTTCTTGCTTGAGCCTTTGTGATTTGTGCATCTTTGTGTTGTAACTAGATTGAAACGTGGCTTTCAGCTTCTGGAGGTTATTAACCTCATCCTACATTCTTTTGATTTCTTGTCCTTGCAGAGACATGTCCTCCATTGACTTTGCCAACTTTTTTGATGCATCTAGATCTGTCACTGGAATARCTGATGGAATTTATGTTRTAGGTGTTGTTGATACTGTAATGAATCTTGTGATAGGGACTGCTTGTAGTGGGATGACAGTCATTGGCACACTCTGCTCTTTCTCCTTGACCAGTTTTTCTAGATTAGCCTCSATCTCCTTGATMTGTGCATTTTGCTTCATGATCAATTTTAACATTTCCTCCTTGTGGCCTTCAGTCTCTGCCATTTCTTTTGCYTGTGGATCTTCAGTGGCTGGTATTTTTAGTTGTTTCCTCAGGGATGCTATGTCAATGCTTTTCTTCTTGAGGATTTYTTCTACTGCTTTGACATTGGATGGATCATATCCAATTTTCAATACCAGTTCTTCCAGGGACTTGATCTTGTTATCCTTGGCCAAGGAAGATATCTTTTCCAGCTTAAGCTGAGACTGGACATTGTTTAAAGAAACCTGCAACTTTGCAACAGTCATGGAGGTATTGGCCAGGGTGGAGAAAATCATCTCCCCATCCTGTCTGTGCATATCCATCTGATCAATTGGATGCACCTMTTTTATATCAAACTCAAACATTGACCTCTTGTAATCAGAAATTTCCTTGGGGTGAGGCACMTGTGCCTGCAAKAATGCCATGTGCATCCTTCCTTTTTCTGTGTCAAAGGCAGAAAGWAACCTATGTTGTGTTTTCGATGTCTTCTTCTAGAATTGTGCRTATGTGCTATTGGTCAACAATTCATTCTTCTTTTTTATCAAGTTATACTTCTCATAGATGTTGAGTCCTGTAGGCTCCTGTCAGGATTTACTTGACAATGTGGCATATGTTTGTTTCCTAGATGAGAAAGTGGACATTATTTGTTGCCTACCTGGTAAAAGTGATGAGTATGGTCCCTCCATAATTGTGGTGGACTGAGTTTCTTCTTCTCTAGACCTGTCAGGTGTATGGCTAGTCTTGGGCCTCTTCCTGTAGACTTGGAAGTCTTCTGTTGAGACCTCTGTGATTGAGGGAGATACTTCTTTCCTGGATCTCTTCTCTGCCGGTACCTATGGAGTACTGGTTTGTGAAATGTTGGCAGGTGAAGGTTGTTTCTCTGTGTCTAGCAGAGTGTTTTGCTCCCACTCTGTCTGGTTCATGAATTTCTCAATTTTAGGTTTAGGCACATGAGCGTAGGGAGAAATCTTGTTCTTTAACCAAGTTTCTATAATGATGCCACAAGGGTGATGGTGCCATGGGAAACTTTGAATGAACTTCATTTCCTTCAACAACTTGTTGGATTCTTCCCCTGCAGCTCTGTTGTTGCAAATGAAAGAACCTATCTGACCTTTGATCTTGGGTTGTTGTTTCTTCATGAAAGCTACAAAGTGAATATCATCTGAATTTATCATCTCTCTGATATATTCCAGAGCGAATATCCTGACAGAAAAATACTTTGGCAGCTCATAAGGAGGTAATTCACATCCATAGATTCTGATTTCTGTATGATCCTGGTAGAGGTACCAGTCCCCTGTTTTAGCTAGGTTTGACACATGTAAAATTCTCTGAATTTCCTCATTTATCCTTGGTTCTGTTCTTCCACTAAACATGCATACCACTAGATGGTAGAATTGGTCAATGAATCATTTTAAATTCAACTCATATGAGTTCTTCCTTACTATGGACGTCCAGGAGGTCACAGGTTGAGGATTACCATATTGGTCCAACTTTCGCTGGGAGGAGAACTTGTCTGCTTGGAAAAAGAGGAACATGTACACCAGTATTGAAGAATACCAGAACATACCTTATGTGGAAAACTTGAAGAGTTGTTCATGGATGTTGTCAGCTAGAAACTAACTGTAGTCAAACTATGTAGTAGCCTTTTCTTCAGTGGAGAAGATGGATAGAAAACCCAGAATGGGTTCATCTACCCACTTGTCTGAATAGTATCCTAGTAGACAACATAAGGAATAAATGATCTGGTTTCCTTTAACTGAGAAGATGGAGGAATGGTATGGGGGATTCTTTTTGGGTAATTGAGTGTTTCCAGGTAGGAAAAGTTCAAATATCTGAGCTCTGTGCGCGAAAGACAATTTATGGTATAGCTCAGTTAAGATTTCAATGGAGAAGGGGGAGGCGGAATCGTTTCTTGGTATCCGTAGTATCTGATCTATCGTTTGAGGGGTGATGGTGAAAAGAGTTTCTCCAGACGAAGAGACAATGGCCCTTTGGTCGGGAAGGTAGTGGGCTTGTAATTTCAGGGCAAATTCGGGAAAATGATGTGTTTGGGGAAAAAGATACAGTGGAATATTAGACTCCCAGAGTCCAATCTCGTCGCTCTGATCCAGAAAAACATCCATGAGCCAGGAGTGTAATTCGAAGAAGTCAAATTCACACTTCGGCTCTGCAATTAAATAATCTTTTTCGGCCAGGGGGATATGATCCAGATCAATGGGAGGAGGGAGGAAAGGATTGTATACAGTCTTAGAGGATTTGGATTTGGGCGCCATCGTCAAATGGATACCTGTAAACACAAAAGGTGTAGTATGTGTTTACCAGGTTTTAATGGTGGTTTGTTGACTGTAAGCTCGACGACGGTTGTTTGGAGAAAGGGAAACGATGGCGTGGACTAAGTCTGGATCGATGAATAGTGCACAATAGCGAAAGAACGATGTTAAATGGTTGAAATGGGTGTCCGTTATGGAGCAGATGGTGAGTCGGTCGGGTAACGGTAATGGACGACTGGATTGATTGGCCGACAAACATATCAGATGTTATGGGGACGGTATTGAATGGCCAATGGGTGGATGGAGGTGACGTGGAGGTCAATGGATGACCAACGACCGGATGGGATGTGATGGGCGACAGGTGAGTGGAGTGTGACGTGGAGGCATGGTAATGGAGTGTGGCGGCGGAGTGCGAAGGTGGTATGGGTGAGTGGTTTGGCAGTTTACTGGGGGGGGGATTGGCGATAAGTGGTGAGGAGTGAGGGGGGTTTGAGTTAACAGAAAGGTGACATGTTATGAGGGGCCCGCTCGGGGAATACCACCAACTTGGACCCCCCCACCGTTAAAGGTTGAAAGGTCTTGGGGGTCTGATATTCTCTGTCGAACGTAGATCTGAGTGCGCGTTGATGGTCGCTAAAATCAGCGCGCCTTTTAACACAATGCGCCAAAAATGTCATATCACCGCAAAACTTAGGATAAAAGCACGTTGTGGGTTTTTACAGCTTACCCTTCATTCATTTTGTCACCAAGGGGTAAAAAATACACCATTTTAACTCAAAACAAAGGCATTTAATCAATCTTTCATTAATTTATTGAAATAAGACATTCTAACCTATATCCTAATCTAATTACCTAGCACCTTAACCCAGATTAAACTGTTGGGTTAAAAATTACTCTAACCTAGGACATTTGACCAAGCTTAAATTGCTTGATCAAACTTATTCACTAACCTATCTAACTTGGCTAAGATTAGATTGTTTAGCCAAGTTTATTCACTATCCTATCTGCATAAATTGAAAGAGTTTGATCATGGTTAGACAGTATGAATCAAGCCAAATTATTCCATGGGGTTTTATCATTTTCTTTTCTATTTTTGATACCCTCTTTTGATTTTTTGTATTTTCTTTCTTTCTTTTTCTTTTCTTTTTTTCTTTTTCTTTTTCTTTTTCTTTTGTAAATCATTTGCAGAATAAAAATATTATTTACAACATAATGTAACTAGAAGAAGAGATAATAATCACCAGGTGATCCTGTGAAACATAGGGTTATAACAGTGGCTCCACTTGGGGATGGTGCTCTCCTTGTGAGGTGCCAAGAATCCAACTACCTGCTACTTTGAATCTCCTTCCTCAATGCTTTTTCTGCATATTGATATGCTTTATTCTGATTGTAAATTTGATGATCCAGATCAGTGGCTTAGGGCCTTCTCTTCGAGCTTCAACCATCTGATAAAAAATCACCTCACACATGACATAAAGGTAAAAGTAAAGTGGTTTGTACAATGAGATGAGTGACTAAGATCTTCATTCTAGTGGAACATAATGTTTGAGCATCCTGCCATTTACAGGTCCTCCTGCCAGGTCTGCCCCATCATTGTCCTTGAGTAAGAACACATTGTTTCCTCTATATGCCTGAATGATGTAAGGGCCTTTCCACAAACTGTCGAACTTTCCATGCTTGCCCTTGTCTTCATTTATGGAATCCCACTTTAGTACTAAATCACCCAATTCAAAATCATCCTCCTTGGTTCTTCTATCGTAAATCTTCTTGATGCTCTCTTGAATTACCTGTGTCTGGTTATACACCTCCTCTCTGGATTGTTGGATTTGGATCATCTGATTGATTCTCCTTTGAATATCACTAGGCTCTGCCTGTACTTCTTGTAACAACTTCATAACATGAACACCCAAAGAGGTGGGGAAAACAACATCAATCCCATATATCGACTGATATGGGGACATACCAATTGATCGTTTTGTGGTCAGTCTGTCAGCCCAAAGTGCATGAACCAACTTTTTGTGCCAAGATTTTTTATTTTCGTGCAACATCTTCTTTATGATATTCACCAAACTTTTATTTGAGGACTCAGCTAACCCATTTCCCCGAGGGTAATAGGCTGTGGAGTGTCCCAAAGTAATATGGTACTTGCTGCAAAATTCTATTAGCTTTTTTGATCTGAAATCTACTACATTATAAGTTATGATCTTCCTAGGACATCCAAAATGAGAGAGAATGTTATTTTCCATGAATTTAATAATGACAGAGTCAGTGGCTTGACTGCAAGGTACAACTTCAATCCACTTTGTGAAGTAGTCTGTAGCTGTGAGGATCCACTTATGTTGGCCTGAAGAGGGTGGATGAATTTCGCCAATAAAATCTAAACCCCACTGCTGGAATGGAGCTTCCAATAAAATATGTTTCAAGGGTAAAGGCAAAAGTTTCCTTTTTCCTTCAAAGACTTGGCACTTGTGACATGAGGTTACCTTTTCATGAACATTTGCAAACAAGGTGGGCCAGTAAAAACCAGCTCTAAGGATCTTGTTAGCAGTAGTCTTCCAACTTAGATGCCCGCCACAATCTCCTTCATGGAAAATCTGCAATGCCTTGTCAGCTTAATCTTTTAGTAAACAATTAAGTAAAATGCCTCCAACATCTTTCTAGTAAAGATTTCCATCCAGAATGCAATATTTCAATGCTTTAAGTTTTAAGAATCTAGCTTTAATCTTAGTTATACCAGGAGGAGCTTGTAAATTATGCAAGACAAAGATGAGGTCTGTGTACCATGGAGAATTTGAGAATACCTCTTTGACATGTGGAGTCGCCTGCTCTCCTTGTTCATCAAATGCAGCTAAAAAGTTTATATCTAAAGCATGAAACTTGGATTCAACCATCAATTTGGCCAAACCCTGACTGTTGATCAATTTAGTTGGTTTGATTTCTATATCATATTCCATAATCACAACAATCCATTTCCCTCTCCTACCATCAGGGTTATCCTGAGTCAGAATATCCTTCACCATTGCATTTAGAACATAAGCAATAATATGGGAATGGAGAATGTAAACTCTAAAATCTTTAATTGCTTTTACCAGGGCAAAAGCATGTTTCTCTATTGTATTGTAGCTCAGTGCAACATCTCTCAATGACTTGCTAAAAAAACCTATGGGTTGTTTATGCCCTTCATTGTTTTTCTGCAATAGGACTGCTGCAATGGTGTGTTCAGATGCAAAAGAGAATAAATAGAAATCCTTAGTGTAATCTGGACTGATTAATACATGGGCTTGTGTAAGTGCATGTTTTACCTGCTCAAAGGACTGTTTAGCTTCTATGTTCCACTTTATTTTGGTATCCTTTTTAAGCACACTTGTAATGTTCCTGAGGAGTTATACCAAATTGGGTATGAATCTTCTCGGAAAATTTATTTTATCTGTGAAGGATTGCAATTTCTTAATGTTCCTATGATGGTCTAACTTTTAGATGGCCACAATTTTGTTGGGGTCTATCTTGATTCCATCCTTAGAGATTATATGCCATAGTAGTTTGCCTTCTTCTAAACCCAAAAGAGTTTTCTTGGGATTTAATGAGATCTCAAACTTTCTGCACTTTTCAAACACTCGTCTGAGGTGTTGTAAATGCTCCTCATTTGATTTTGCTTAGACAGTAACATCATCCAAATATATGACTATAAACCTACCAAGCTCGTCCACAAAGGCAATGTCCATTGCTCTTTGGAAAGTGGCACCAACGTTCGTCAAACCAAAGGGCATTTTCACATACATGAAAGTTCCCCAGGGTGTGGTGAAAGTTGTTTTCTCCTAGTCATCTGGGTGGACAAGGAATTGGTTATAGCTAGAAAAACCATCTAGCAAAGAGATCCTACTAGCTCCAACTACCTTTTGTAAGACATGATCCATTTTAGGCAGAGGATAGTTGTCTTTGAGGGAAACCTTGTTGAGGTTTCTGAAATCAATTCAAAGCCCGATTTCTCCTGTCTTCTTTATGGTGGGAACCAGATTGGAAACCCATTTTGAAAATATTAAGGGGACTATTATTTTGGCATCATACATCTTTTTAATCTCTTTTTCTATAAGGGGCAGTAACTTTGGATTGATTCTCCTAAGTTTTTTCCTGAAAGGCTTATTGTTGTTCCTGAGTTTATACTTTAAGGCTCTAAAGTATACTGTCAAGGCATCCAAAAAAGGTAGAGAGAGTTAAGGTGTAAAGGTGTCAATTATTAAGAGGAAAGATATGGTTGGTTTCTTAATTGTCTCTCTCTAGCTTCCCAGTGCTCCTAGATGCTTATATCCCTTTCAATGGCTGCCCATGAATGTTCTAATTCCACCCGTGTGCTTGTCGTTTGTAAGATAGTGTTAAATAAATCTAAAGCGATGCTAGTTTGATTTGAAAGGTTGAGCTCTATATTGGGTTGTCTTGTAACATGTACATTCATGAGGGATAAAGGTTAAAAGATCTAATAATTTGTTTTTAGGGTTTACTATTTCTGTTTTAGATTATAAGAGAAAAATCCCAAACTTAAATTAATAACATAATAATTTCGGAGGTCGTTTCCTGTTCCTGAGTTAAATTTGAAAATTATGAAAGTGATGGGAGAAAAACATAAAGATGCTCAAACAAAATGAGGCATCAATCATGGAGGAATCTCACTTTGCAACAGGGGAAGAAGAAAGACAAGAGATCTCTAATGAAGCTTAAAAATATAGTAACTTGAATAATCTACGGGTCTTGAACCTGCTAATAGCAAGCATAGGGGAAAAACTGTAAATAGTTAGATAACCAAATAACTCTAAACCACAGTAGATGTTGTACTAAATTGTAGTTGGGCATTCATCAAAGATATATAAGGGAAATATGTTGAAAATGAAAGTTAGAGAGGAACACATAACTCAGGGTTGGCAGAATCTGGAATCTCCGTTTGTATTTTCATTAATCTTTGTAAATGAGAAACTTCTCTAGTACAATCGACCACAAAAAAAGCCTCTTCTAAGTCTTATGAAATTATATTTATACCAAGTCACCAATTCTTGACAGTTGGTGATTTCCTAACTTCTTGGGGCTAACGGTTGCAAAATTTGCAAATTTGAACCATTTGCATAATTATGTTTTATTTTCCCATCATTTTGATAATATAAGCCTACAATATGATACTTCATTGCTTCTTCGAAGTATCTCCTTCTCTTGGTCCGAGACATTCAATACATTTTTCTAGAAAATGCACAAAAGATATAAGAGGCTCTGGTATATCTTTTGCCTCGAACAGATAAAGTTTCTTCTTAAATTTCAGAAGTTGGTCTTCAATCCTTTTGTCAGCAAATTTAACTGATTGCAATTTTAAATTTGGCTTCACCAACCACTTGTCTATTTGGGTAACATCAATTTCTTTTAATTGCGAAATTTCAAATTGAATTTCATTCAAGTTCTCCTTAAGTTTCAGTTGATGTTTTACAATATTGATTTGTCTTAGTAGCCCAGGACAATTGTCTTCTCCAATGCCTGACGATATTTTGTCTAACATATTGAAAGTCTCTTCGCAATCATCCTTGACTTCCTTGGACATTTTATTACTTTCGGCTATGTTGGCGTCCCATACTTTAAGCATGATATCACCTCTGATCTGCTCTGTGACAGACAGTCTTGGAGTTTTTGATACCTCTTCTTTTGCCGAAAGTACCACTGTTTTTTGAAAAGTAGCCCGGGCTGCTTTAGCCTCTTTTTCTTTCAAAACAATGTTATTGAAATATTGACTTACTTCTTGGAAATAGTTCTGAATAACCTCTACTTTAGATATCAATCTTTGTTGCTATGCTTCTATCTTCATATGCACCTCCAGTGTCTGGGCTTGAAAAACCTTTAAATCTATCACCTGATTTTGAATAGAATTCAATTTAGCCTGTAGTTGTCTTACAAGTTCTTCTTGCCGAATAACTTGCACTTGACTCGTTTGCATCTTCTTGTTCATCTCGTCTAGACTTGATTTAAGTGATTGAAATTCTTGTTGGTCAACAACTCTGGCATGCTCAAGTCCTTTATTTATCTCCTCTCTGGTATTTTTTTCAGTATTTTTTATTTCACTTTGCAGCTGGCTTATCATTTGATTCCTTTGTTTCAGCCTAGTTTTCAGATTGTCAACTGTAAATAGATTAGTTGTTGCCAAGGCTCCCATAGAACCTGCTACCTCTGTGGCGAAATATTCCTCCTCTAGGTTATGTCCATCTACGAGCACTCTGTGTTTCTTTACCATTGTTTCTCCTTTCAAATGCATTTTCTGCTTTACCACAACTCTCCTCTTCTTACTGAAAAAGTAATCAAAGGAAGGTATCTCTTCTCTAGAGACTGGAGTAAGGTCACTTGCATATATAACATTGACATGAGGAGTCCCAAAAGTTGACTGTAAAGGGGTCAATGATGCAATAGGGCTACCTAACTCTGTAGATTGAGTTTCTCCTGTTGTTTTAGGGATATTAGCAGGGATGGTTGATGATAAAGGAGGAGTCATTTGACTCGACTTTGGAGGTGTTTCGGTTTGTGGCGCTTCTTCTTTTTGTGAAGACGCTTCAATCTTCTTTGGATTTTCTTCTGCAATTCCTTTATCCTGAGCCTTTGATCCAAACTGGGGGGAATACCTTCTTGTACTGGAGGAGGGGCTGTTGATTGTTCCTGTAGCATCTTTGGCAAACCACTTCGACTGTGTTTCTGGAAAGTTAGAAAGCTGGTCTATAGGTCAGGTGATAGTGCTTGAAATCTGTCTAATATCTCCTTGTAGGTTTTGGCTCCTTTGATCATGTCGTTGCAGGGAGAATTTTCATGCTCAAATGTTTTCATGTTGCACTGAGTTAGATGATTTCCCACAATTTTGTATGGGTCATGCTTTCTGAGTTCAAGATCTACCAATTTAATGTCTTCTAATGCCGCGACTTCCACTTTGGAATGGAAAGGATTAAGAAAAGAAAACTTGCCGATCTACATAGGAAAAACTGGCCATAATTTCTTTTGAGATGCTTTTAACTCTGTACCAATGCCTCTTGTTACTATTTGGTAGGCGACCTCCCTGCACACTAGTCTGTCTGGAAGGAACTTTGGAACTGCGTGAGGATGAATCGAGCAATCGAAGACTCTGACATAAGATAAATTTTCCTCGATAAACCAATCAACAACTGTTTGAGGTTTTCCATGACTTGCTCTAAAATCTGAGGGGGTGAGTATCCATATAAAATCTGGTGCACATGTATCGCTACGTAGTGACAAATTTTGTAAAAGAAATCTTTAATATTCTCCTCCCATAGTTTGGAGTGATAAACATGAATGGTTTCAGTACAAGCTGGGTTCCAGCTCCAATTCATTAAGGGGAATGGAGTCATGTAACAGATACCATCCATAATATATGTAGATATGTAAAAAGATACCGGTCGACCTTTTGATTTTTCCGTTTGGTACTCTGCAATCTCCTTAGCTAGATTATCTGATAAAATTTTACCCCAGTTGAAACTGTAACCCTCGGCTACTTCATGTAAAAGTGGCACTCATTCTGCAGGGAAATGGGTAGGTCTTTTCTTCCCAAAAAGTCTACATAGCATCAGAGCTATATAAACCATGTATTCATTTAACGGATCTGTGGCATAGACGCCATGGGTATCAGCTCTAAATTTTGCTGGGATTCCCCACCATTCTTTGATTATACCTGGGTATGTTTGATCAAACTCTGTACACTCTTTTCTTTGAAATTCTTGTACGAACTCAATGTTATAAACATATTTAGAAGTAGGGGACAATTTATACATTACTTGAATGTGCTCCGGTCTGAACGAGCCGACGACAACCCTTTGGTTATTTAGAATGCTCCTTGTCTGAATGTCGACATTCTGTAAAGCCCAGCTCATCATGTCATTGTAAGGCATGAGTCTTGGTCGTGTGGCTATCTTATGAGCTCAGACTCTGCTATATCTATGAGTTTGTTTTCAGTCCTTTCATTCCCGAGATTGTCGGGGCAATTCCTAATCTCATACTCTAAGGTTTTAAAAATCTTTCTCTAGGACTTGATGGAATCTACAGCGTGTGGCGTAGTATCGGATATAACATCTCCATTTGGATTTGAGCTTTCACCCACCTCCTCACTCTTCTTAGGCGCTTTTCTAGGTGCCATGGTGTTTTTGAAAAAAATTGAAAACCTGTTACAGAGAGGAAATGCGTAAGCTCCTTTGCATGTAACTCGCTTCTATTATGAAAATAAGAATGAAATTTGAAATACAAACCTTTATTAACCCTTAACTTGTCTTAAATTGAGCGTACTGAAAATAAGAATGAAATTTGAAATACAAACCTTTATTAACCCTTAACTTGTCTTAAATTGAGTGTACTGATACAGGCGATAGAACTTAAATGCTTTAATGGGGGTGGTACGCCTGGAGATACACACTTTACGTTAAAAATATCTTCATTTAATCCGTCATAGATACTACCACCTATCGACGATTTCAAACTGAGATTTCGAAAGGAATGTCTTCGAAAACTCTCGAATAGTGAAACGCGAAAGGTCATTTAGTATCTTTAAACATGTTTTAATGTTAAGTTAATTATACTTAAGTGCTCAATATTTTCGGGGTTCGGGGTTTTATGAATGTGAAAGAATAATAGATCTTTGTTTTCCCGAAATGCGACTGATTAACGATTTTCTAAATGTGTTTAAAAAAATTGTTAATCACAATTAAAAAAAAGGGGGTTTCGTGAAAAGCGCATCGAAATTTGAACTATTGTTTAAGTCGAGATGGTCGAAAAGGAAAATACGAAAGCTTAGAATGCCATTTAAACATTTTTTATTATTCCTTTAAATTTGTTTTAAATTCTTTTAAACGATCACTTTTCGGGACTTTGGTACCGAGACTTTGGAGTTGTTCTTTAAAAGTGATATTTCATGGATAGCCGAAAACCCATAAACAAAAATTCCCGAACTCCTCTTTAGAACTGTGGGCGGCTCCATAACTAAAAAAAAAATGATTGAGATTTGGGTATAGAGAAGAAAAATTAAACTTCGTTTCAACATAGGCTCCATCTAGGGATCTCGTCTCCTTGCAAAACGAGAAGAACATGTAGACCAAGTGCTTCCGTTGGATAAATGGGGTCATTGATGCAGCTCTGCGAAACACATTTTGGAGAAAACTCAAAACGGGACTTTGAAACTTCAACCTTAACTTTGAAAACTCTTCAAAACTAAAACATCCGGTGATCTTGAGTTTAGGTTCACAATAGATTTCTTTCTCTAAAATTGACCTCAGATTTGTGTAAGATAATCGAAACAAAGTTAACCATTCTACCAGGTTTTATCTGATTTCTGTTTGCATCAAGGTAAAGTTATTTCAATGTTTCAAATTAGGGGATCCCATAAGCTTATAACGTAGATCCAACCAAAAGAGGAATAGTTACCAGAGCATCTTGTAATTCATGTATAACAACCTTTCAGATATGTAGATATTGCTTCACTGCCAACAAGCCTGTTCAGTACCCCGATGAAGTTACCAGATTTCCCATATTGAATTTCCTTTGACCACTTCCATTGTTTTCTAGAATTTAAATGTTGAGATGAGGGCAATCATATTATGAATTTCCTTTCTTCATCTCTTTGGACTAGATAGGGGTAATCATTTTGAAGAATTTCCTTTCAGCATATGTCTATATATGTTTTTTTTTAAGTGGGGGCAATCAATCAGTATGTAACATACTCGGGAGAATATTTGCTTAAAATTTAACAACAAAGGCCTGCCAATTCACTTTAATTGCTCTGGATTAATCCTATTTTGACCTTCAGACGTCATAGGCTTTAGGGAATTCTTATTGATATTTTTCAGGGACTTTCCTTGAGCAAAACCGATTAGTTTATTCCTGTTAGAATGACCAAGGAAGTTAGGATTAGGCCAGACATACTTCCGGTTTAGTTAAAGTTAGGGGAACTATAAACCTTTACCTATTCTCGTTTTGAAGGTTAGTTTGTGAGTTTCCGAAGCTAAGATGAGACCTTTCTTTTCTCAAGAAGCTTAGGGGAAGATCATCAAGGAAACAGATGAAGAAGGTGACTTGATCATGGACAGGGGAAAAGTTAGGGGTTTTAGATATTCTTCTGAAAAACACAACTTCTCTTAACAAGCTATTCAACTCTTGAAATCTTTCTCTAAAATATTTTATTGCTTATTTCTATTTGTTTATATATATATATATATATATATATAACCTGAATTTTCAGAACAAAAATTCATACCTTGGTAGTTCTTTGTATTTTCGGCCCAACAGACTGTTAATTTATTACCTTTTTCAAGACGTTTTTAACGTGGACATCCATGTATGTCACCTTTTTACTTAATATTTCTAGTCTCGTGGCTTATCTGCAACTCTCCTGCAAATATGATAAACATGATAACTGTCAGGAACTCTAGTAAATCAGAAAATTTCTTATTGCAAAAATTTCACTTATTTTGTATATATATTTTTTATATTTTTTGTTTCAAACAATGATTCTTTGTATTAGAGAATAAAACTTACCTAATGAAAAATAAATATAAACAAAACACAAAACAAACCGGTATGTACAAAGAAAGTTCTGAAACATATTACTGCATGAAGTGTTTAAGGTACCACCCATTGACAGGGGTGTTAAGAATCTTTCCGTCGAGATTTTCTAATGAAAAACCATTTTTTCCCTCAGAGGCTGAAATCTTGTATGGGCCGCACCAGATCTGATCAAACTTGCCATGTTTACCGGCATCTTCTTTCCTAGCTTCCCATTTTATGACCAAATCACCAAGGAGGAATTCTTTGTCTTTAGCTTTTTGATCGAATAAGGCTTTCATATTATCTTGATATCTCTGTAGCTTTTCGTCTACTTCGATCCTCTTTTGCTGAACTTCAATCAGCTAGTTTATCCTCCTAGTAATTCCATTCGGTTCTTCGTTTGAGTCTTGCCAGAGTTTCATTATTGGCAATGTTAGGTTTATTGGTAAAATGACGTCAATACCATATATCATCTAAAATGGAGACATCCCAATTGACCTTTTGGTACTTATCCTGTTATCCCATAAAGCATATTTTAAATGCACATGCCATGCTTTCTTATGTCAAAATCTTCTTAATTATAGTAATCAGACTTTTGTTGGATGACTCAGCTAGACCATTACCCCATGGATAGTAAGTCGTGGAGTGTCATAGCACAATATTATATTTTTGACAAAAGCCTATCATGGCCATAGACTTGAATGCTTGGGCGTTATCAGTAACTATTTTTCGAGGACAACCAAATCTGGATAAAATATTTTCCTCCAAAAAATTGATCACTACCGAATCAATCATGTTTCTTGTAGGTACAACTTCCACCCATTTAGTGAAATAGTCTGTAGTAGTTAGAATCCATTTATGTTGAGCACTGGAGTGTGGATGAATTTCTCCAATAAAATCAAGACCCCGTTGTTGAAATGGAGCTTTAGTTTTAACTGGAACTAAAGGTAAAGCTGGGATTTTCTGCTTGCCTGTAAACAACTGGCAAGGAGTACAAGTTTGGACTTTAGTGTTTACATATGTGAATAACTTTGGCCAGTAATACCCGACTCTTAGGATCTTATAAGTTGTTTCTCTCCAAGCATGATGTCCTCCACACACTCCTTCGTGGAATTCATCTATAACCCTTTCTGTTTCGGTTTCTACTAAGGAACTCAGTAGGATACCCAGGGGGTCCTTCCAATACAATTTACCATCTATAATACAATATTTTACAACGTGTAGCTTCAATGTCCTAGCTTTGGATGCAGTTAGTTCACTCCGACACTGAAGGGTCAGTAAATAAGAAACAATATCATGGTACCAATCTGAAGAAGAGAATTTGGGTAGAATTTCAGTTGTGGGCACAACGACATCGAGTTCATCTATCTCAAAAATTTCCGTGTTCTCTTGTAGATGGTTTATTCCAAGTGCTTTCAAATTTGATTCAGCCATCAATTTGGCTAACCCCTGACCTTTAATGAGCTTAGTTGGTTTAACTTCTAGGTCGAATTCCTGAATTTTCACTAACCATCTACCTCTTCTTCCGTCACTATCAGACTGAACTAGTATATCCTTAACAGAACTTGTAGGCACATAAGAAATGGTCTTTGAGTGCAATACGTAAGTTTTGAAAGCTTTGAGAGCTTTCACCATTGCATAAGCTTGTTTTTCTAATATGTCACATTTCAACTCCACGTCTCTAAGACGTTTACTAAAAAATGCAATGGGTTGCTCGAAACCCTCCTCATTTTTCTGTAATAATACAACTACGATAGTGTGTTCCGAGGCAAAAGAGAAAATCAAAAACTCCTTTGTATAATCTAGGCTCGCCAGAACTGGTGCTTCACTTATCACTCTCTTGATACGTTGAAACGACGATTTAGCTTCGGTTGTCCACTTCACCTCGCTGTCCTTCTTAAGAATATCTGTAATCAGTTTTACGATTTCAACAAAGTTAGGGATGAATCTTCTCAAGAAATTTATTTTTCCTAAAAAAGATTGAATTTCTTTTACATTTCTAGGAATGTTTATAGTATCTATTGCCTCGATCCTTTTCGGGTCGATTTTGATTCCATCCCTAGACACTATATGACCCAAGAGTTTACCTTCTTGCAATGCGAAATGAGATTTCTTGGGGTTTAGTGACAAACCAAATTTACGACATTTCTCAAAAGTCTGCTCGAGGTGTACTAAATGTTCTGCATCAAATTTAGAAAAAACAGTTAGGTCATCAAGGTAAATAACAACAAACTTATCTCTTTCGTCGAAAAAGGCGATATCCATAGCTCGTTGGAAGGTTGCTCCTGCATTCATTAAGCTGAAAGGCATTTTGTCATACATAAAAGTACCCCAAGGGGTAGTGAACGCAGTTTTTTCTTTATCATCTTGATGCACTGCAATTTGGTTGTAACCTGANAGACTTGAATGCTTGGGCGTTATCAGTAACTATTTTTCGAGGACAACCAAATCTGGATAAAATATTTTCCTCCAAAAAATTGATCACTACCGAATCAATCATGTTTCTTGTAGGTACAACTTCCACCCATTTAGTGAAATAGTCTGTAGTAGTTAGAATCCATTTATGTTGAGCACTGGAGTGTGGATGAATTTCTCCAATAAAATCAAGACCCCGTTGTTGAAATGGAGCTTTAGTTTTAACTGGAACTAAAGGTAAAGCTGGGATTTTCTGCTTGCCTGTAAACAACTGGCAAGGAGTACAAGTTTGGACTTTAGTGTTTACATATGTGAATAACTTTGGCCAGTAATACCCGACTCTTAGGATCTTATAAGTTGTTTCTCTCCAAGCATGATGTCCTCCACACACTCCTTCGTGGAATTCATCTATAACCCTTTCTGTTTCGGTTTCTACTAAGCAACTCAGTAGGATACCCAGGGGGTCCTTACAATACAATTTACCATCTATAATACAATATTTTACAACGTGTAGCTTCAATGACCTAGCTTTGGATGCAGTTAGTTCACTCCGACACTGAAGGGTCAGTAAATAAGAAACAATATCATGATACCAATCTGAAGAAGAGAATTTGGGTAGAATTTCGGTTGTGGGCACAACGACATCGAGTTCATCTATCTCAAAAATTTCCGTGTTCTCTTGTAGATGGTTTATTCCAAGTGCTTTCAAATTTGATTTAGCCATCAATTTGGCTAACCCCTGACCTTTAATGAGCTTAGTTGGTTTAACTTCTAGGTCGAATTCCTGAATTTTCACTAACCATCTACCTCTTCTTCTGTCACTATCAGACTGAACCAGTATATCCTTAACAGAACTTGTAGGCACATAAGCAATGGTCTTTGAGTGCAGTACGTAAGTTTTGAAAGCTTTGAGAGCTTTCACCATTGCATAAGCTTGTTTTTCTAATATGTCACATTTCAACTCCACGTCTCTAAGATGTTTACTAAAAAATGCAATGGGTTGCTCGAAACCCTCCTCATTTTTCTGTAATAATACAGCTGCGATAGTGTGTTCCGAGGCAAAAGAGAAAATAAAAAACTCCTTTGTATAATCTAGGCTCGCCAGAACTGGTGCTTCACTTATCACTCTCTTGATATGTTGAAACGACGCTTTAGCTTCGGTTGTCCACTTCACCTCGCTGTCCTTCTTAAGAATATCTGTAATCAGTTTTACGATTTCAACAAAGTTATGGATGAATCTTCTCAAGAAATTTATTTTTCCTAAAAAAGATTGAATTTCTTTTACATTTCTAGGAATGTTTATAGTATCTATTGCCTCGATCCTTTTCGGGTCGATTTTGATTCCATCCCTAGACACTATATGACCCAAGAGTTTACCTTCTTGCAATGCGAAATGAGATTTCTTGGGGTTTAGTGACAAACCAAATTTACGACATTTCTCAAAAGTCTGCTCGAGGTGTACTAAATGTTCTGCATCAAATTTAGAAAAAACAGTTAGGTCATCAAGGTAAATAACAACAAACTTATCTCTTTCGCCGAAAGGGCGATATCCATAGCTCGTTGGAAGGTTGCTCCTGCATTCATTAAGCTGAAAGGCATTTTTTCATACATAAAAGTACCCCAAGGGGTAGTGAACGCAGTTTTTTCTTTATCATCTTGATGCACTGCAATTTGGTTGTAACCTGAAAAACCATCAATCATGGACATTTTGTTAGCTCCAATTACTTTCTCTAAGACATGATCCATCTTGGGTAATTGATAATTATCCTTAAGTGATGATCGGTTCAGATTTCTAAAATCTACGCACAGTCTGATTTCACTATTTTTCTTTCTTACTGGGACTAAGTTTTCTACCCACTAAGAGCATCTTAGTGGGACAATGATCTTGGYGTCCAAGAGTTTCTTCACTTCTTTCTCTATTACTGGTAGCAGTATGGGGTTTATTTGTCTGAGTTTTTCCTAAAAGGTTTGACACCTTGTTTYARAGGGATTTTATGTTCCATTATTGTAGTGTCATAGGTTCTCAATTYGTCATATGACCAAGCAAAAACATCTTTATATTGTCTAAGTAACTTGRCATACTTATTTTTTTATTTCAGAGGGAAGGTACTTGGATAATTTTACCAACCTTGGATTTTCTTTGGTGCCTATGTCACAATCTTCAACCTCTTCTGGTTGAGGCTGTAAAGTGGACTTCAAAGGGATATCATCGTGATTAAATAACCTCTCTAATGGAATCAGGACTTTAGGGATCTGATTATTTTTTAATACAAGCATGCGATGATTTGCAATTTTATTTTGAAACTCTTGGGGATCTCCACCTTCTTGCATGATCCAAGCAGGATCATTCTGGTTTTCTTGATCAGCATGAGTTTCAACAAACTCATCTACCATTTCTAAAAAAAAATTGAGTTGTTCATCGTCCTCAAAAACCTGCCAATGATTGTTATTTGGTATGGAGGGCCTATGTCTCATCTCTATATGATATTTAAGCTTAAAAACTGTTGAAGGTGTGAAGGTCGAGGCTGCTTTAGCCAATGAATCTGCTCATTGATTTTCAGTCCTAGGGATGAAATGAACATTAAATGATGAAAATAAGTTCTCAATCAGATCCCAAGCATAGTTCTGATAGGCTCTCAGCCTCGGGTGTTTAGCCTGGTATTGACGATTGATTTGTTTTATGATCAGTTCAGCATCACCGTAGACTTCTAAGTTCTTAATTTTTAATTTTCTAGCAACTTCTAATCCCAGGATTAGAGCCTCATACTCACAAACATTATTGTTATAATCAATATCCCATTGTAGTCTATAAGAAAAAGGTATGATGAACTCGTCATCAGGTTCCATGAACAACACTCCAGTTTCTGCTCCTTCAAGAGATGAAGCACTGTCAAAGAACACTTTCCAAATTCCTGAACTACATACATCTTTGTTATTTTTTTCTTCTTTTTCTTTTTTCTTTTATGTACAGCTTTCTTCTATACATACATCAATATCATCATCAATAGATAGAATACAATTCCCTAAATCTTGATCAACGATATAAACAGGGTAGTTGTTTGCGTTTAGAGGGTCACTTACTGTAAACACCAACCTAGTTTCTCTGTATAAGCGTGTGAATTGTCCTCCAAAGATCAACATTGTGGTGTAMGTCATGTCAAGTTGGAGGGATCCTCCAAKATTGGTGCCCCAAGACCTGGATAACAACATGCCATACTTCAGGGGTATATCGATGACCACCACATCCATTAGAAYGTTTTTTGCAGGTATCTGTGCAAGATTAATTACTAGGTCTTTTATCATGCCTATACATTTAACTTTTCTTGAATCGAATGAATACAAATCTCCATAAGGTCGARTGATTTCAAGACCAAGTCTATCCATAATGGCTTTAGGMATTACATTGTGAGAGGCTCCAGAATCTAACATGCAACTGTGGAGCAGGTGATCGTACACAATTAGCGTGATATAGAAGGGGGCAATGGTATCTCTGGCACCTTAGGAATGTGGGCAGAAAATTATGTTAAACTTGTCATCTTCTAAGTTTATAACATTAGCCTGGCTTTCATTTTCTGAAAATCTAATCATTTTAGCTATTTGCTTAATGTATATTGGATTTTTTGCCAGTTCGACAAGAGATATAGGAATTTTGATTTTATTAATTTCATTTTCTAGATTAAAATTTCCTGTTGTTTTGTCAATCTCTATGTTCTGGGATTCTATTCCCTTTATTTCAAATTTCCTTTGTTGTGAGGCTTTTGTTTCAGTTATAGGAACCTCCGCTTTCTCTGTGTTGACGGCGGGTGTTTCTGCTGACTTTATTTTGGTAGGCTGGCTGTCAGTGGTCTTGGTTTTAATAGTCTGCTTTTCAACAGTTTTTGAAACCGCTTCGTCTATTTCGCCCCTTGGCAGGATCTTTTTTACTAGGGCGGTTGTGGAACTCCTGTTTCTAGGCCTTAGATTGTGCTTGTGGTGGAGTTTAGCCATTATATCATCTGGGATTCCTTGATAGGTTGAATCTTCTGTAACACTGTTGTTCTTATTACTCTCGCATCTGTGTTCTGTATTTAAAGATTTTTCATAATCTTTTCTTGTCAAATAAGGTTGATGACAGTCATCGCCAGGATTATTTATGTCTTCCTCTAACTCCTCAAGATCTTCCATGTCTTCTTCTCTTATAAAGTTTTCACTTTTAAAAGGAGCTTGGATTTTTTGGTCCTCATTCTTCATTTTCCTTTGTTATGTTTGAGGGTTAGGATTCCTTCTGAAATCCTTTCCAGGGAAATGATCACTGCTTGATTGATCTAATTCCATTCTTGAGATCTTATTTGACAATTCTTTAATTATTCTCGCCATGTCTTCCATTTTGTCTTCCGAAGACCTTCCAGATCCTGAGGGTCCTCCTTGTTCTCTGTACCTTCTGGTTTCTGAGGGTCCTCCTTGTTCTCTGTATCTTCTGGTTTCTTTGTTTGTTGTTTCGAATTTGGTTTTTAGATTTCTTGATGCCATCGTGTTTGATTCAATTTCTAAAGCATCATCTTGCATTTTAGTGAGGTCTACTGATCTTCTCTCCCTCAACAACAGGGCGAAATCAGGGTCAAAAGCCCCAACGAAAGTTTCTTTCGCTTTGGGTTGTAAAGGTTTGACCTTGGCTGGAATTTTATTATACATTTTTTTAAACCTTTGGGTAAATTCAAGAACTGATTCAAAGTTTTTCTTTCTCAGAGCCCCAAATTTGGTTAGGTAGTAGAGATGGTCTTTCCTTTCTCCCCATTTTCTAATAAAAGCATTTTCCAGTTCATCGTATGACCATATTGATCCCATTGCTAGACCTCAGAACCAGGTTCTCACCTATCCTTCAAAAGTCTGAACCAAGAGTCTCGAATAAACATCCTTTTGTTCAAGGGCAAGGATGTCTGTAAATTTATCAAAGAAATTGATGTGTTCGATCGCGGTTAAGTTACCTTCTCCTGTGAATTTCGACAGATTTTTCATGTAATTTTCCGGTAGGTCATGGAGAGAAAATGGGAGGACCAAAGGAGCATATCTAGAAACTACTTTGGAAAATATTTGGGGGAGTGGTATTTGACCGCCTGCTCCTCCTCCTCCAGCACCACCTGCGGCTCCACCCCCAGCCCCACCTCCTCCGACCGCAACCATTGATAATTTAGAGGTCGAAACTTGGAGATTATAAGGAGGGTTTTTATAGGAGAGTGGTAACCCTTCGGTTGTACCTAAATAGGGAAAGGTAGGGTGAGGAAACTCGTCGTCAAGGGATAGGAAACTTGAAAAAGAGGGGATTAGAAAACGGGGTCTGGTTTCTTCAGACTCATAGGGTGAATATACAGGAGAATCAACAGGAAATGAATCAAGGTATGAAGTATACTCATGAGAGTTCTGAGAGATGCGAAACTAAACTTTGGGAGGTGAAGAGATGTCGATCAAAGGGGGAAGTGAAACTGATCTTTTACCTCTATTGGTGAAAGAAACAAATGAGAAAGTCTCAATTTTAAAATCGAGTAAGACCAATTCAGGATCTAGGGTTTCGTTTCTATCGGTGGATGGTTCTCCGCAAAAAGGCGAGGTATTTAAATTTTCAAGTAGGTCCTTAGTGTTCGACAGTGTGAATTTAGGTTGATAAATATTATTTGTCAATGAAGCCATATATTTAAGGTATCTTCTTGATTTTAAAATTTTTTCTGGGTCAGATACAGGCAAAGTCTGTTTGTCGTCTGGATTCTTTCGTTTAAAAGCCAATTTATTAATCGTGGAGTCGCCAAGTGAAAGATGAAAGTAGCCTTATAAAKTTATCAATCCTTGTTCACTATCAAAGAAAGGAAATATTGATGTCATTCTTCCTGGGGAATTTATTTTTTTCKTTACTTTGTTCCTCGACAACGACGCCAAAAAGATGTTGTTYCTGAGTTTAGGCTCTAAAGTATACTGTCAAGGCATCCAAAAAAGGTAGAGAGAGTTAAGGTGTAAAGGTGTCAATTATTAAGAGGAAAGCTATGGTTGGTTTCTTAWTTGTCTCTGTCTAGCTTCCTAGTGCTCCTGGATGCTTATATCCCTTTCAATTGCTGCCCATGAACGTTCTAATTCCACCCGGGTGCTTGCTGTCTGTAAGATAGTGTTAAATAAATTTAAAGCGATGCTAGTTTGATCTGAAAGGYCGAGCTCTATATTGGGTTGTCTTGTAACAGSTATAGTCATGAGGGATAAAGGTTAAAAGATCTAATACTTTGTTTTCAGGGTTTACTATTTSTGATTTAGATGATAAGAGAAAAWTCCCAAACTTAAATTAATAACATAATAATTTCGGAGGTCGTTTCCTGTTCCTGAGTTAAATYTGAAAATTATGAAAGTGATGGGAGAAAAACATAAAGCTGCTTAAACAAAATGAGACATCAATCATGGAGGAATCTCACTTTGCAACAGGGGAAGAAGAAAGACAAGAGATCTCTAATGAAGCATAMAAATATAGTAACCTGAATAATCTATAGTTCTTGAACCTRCTAATAGCAAGCACAGGGGAAAAACTGTAAACAATTAGATAACCAAATAACTCTAAACCACARTAGATGTTGTACTAAATTGCAGTTGGGCATTCATCAAAGATATATAAGGGAAAGATGTTGAAAATGAAAGTTAAAGAGGAACACATAACTTACGGTTGGCAGAATCTGGAATCTCTGTTTGTATTTTCATTAATCACTGTAAATGAGAAATTTCTCTAGTACAATCGGCCGCAAAAAAGCCTCTTCTAAGTCTTTTGAAATTATATTTATACCAAGTCACCAACTCTTGACAGTTGGTGATTTCCTAACTTCTTGGGGCTAACAGTTGCAAAATTTGCAAATTTGAACCGTTTGCATAATTATCTTTTATTTCCCCATCATTTTGATAATATAATCCTACAATATGATACGTCATTGATTCTTCGAAGTATCTCCTTCTCCTAGTCCGCGACATTCAATACATTTTTCTAGAAAATGCACCAAAGATCTAGGAGGCTCTGGTATATCTTTTGCCTTGAACATATAAAGTTTCTTCTTAAATTTTGGAAGTCGGTCTTCAATCCTTTTGTCAACAAATTTAACTGATTGCAATTTTAAATTTGGCTTCACCGACCACTTATCTATTTGGGTAACATCAATTTATTTTAGTTGCGAAATTTCAAATTGAATTTCATTGAAGTTCTCCTGAAGTTTCAGTTGATGTTTTACAATATTGATGTGTCCTAGTAGCCTAGGAAAATTGTCTTCTCCAATGCCTAATGATCTTTTGTCTAACAAATCGAAAGTCTCTTCGCAATCACCCTTGAATTCCTTGTCCATTTTCTTGCTTTAGGCTATGTTGGCGTCCCATACTTTAAGCATGATATCACCTCTGATCTGCTCTATGACAGACAGTCTTGGAGTTTTTGATACCTCTTGTTTTGCCAAAAGTACCACTGCTTTTTGAAAAGTAGCCCGGGCTGCTTTAGCCTCTTTTTCTTTCAAAACAATGTTATTGAAATATTGACTTACTTCTTGGAAATAGTTCTGAATAACCTCTACTTTAGAAATCAATCTTTGTTGCTCCGTTTCTATCTTCGTATGCACCTCCAGTGTCTGGGCTTGAAAAACCTTTAAATCTATCACCTGATTTTGAATAGAATTCAATTTAGCCTATAGTTGTCTTACAAGTTCTTCTTGCCTAATAACTTGCACTTGACTCATTTACATCTTCCTGTTCATCTCGTCTAGAATTGATTTAAGTGATTGAATTTCTTGCTGGTCAATACCTTTGGCTTGCTCAAGTCCTTTATTTATCTCCTCTCTGATATTTTTCTCAGTATTTTTTATTTCACTCTTCAGCTGGCTTATCATTTGGTTCCTTTGTTTCAGCCTAGTTTTCAGATGGTCAACTGTAAATAGATTAGTTGTTTCCAAGGCTCCCATAGAACCCGCTACCTCTGTGGAAAAATCTTCCTCCTCTAGGTTATGTCCATCTACGAGCACTCTGTGTTTCTTTACCATTGTTTCTCCTTTCAAATGCATTTCCTGCTTTACCACAACTCTCCTCTTCTTACTGAAAAAGTAATGAGAGGAAGGTATCTTTTCTCTAGAGATTGGAGTAAGGTCACTTGATTGTAAAGGGGTCAATGATGCAATAGGGCTACCTAACTCTGTAGATTGAGTTTCTCCTGCTGTTTTAGCTATATCAGCAGAATAGTTGATGATAAAGGAGGAGTCGTTTGACTCGACTTTGGAGGTGTTTCGGTTTGTGGAGCTTCTTCTTTTTGTGAATACACTTCAGTCTTCTTTGGATTTTCTTCTATAGTTCCTTTATCCCGAGCCTCTGATTCGAAACCCGGGGGAATACCTTATTGTATTGGAGGAGGGGTTGTTGATTCTTCCTGTACCATCTTTGGCAAACCGCTTCACCTGTGTTTCTGGAAAGTCAGAAAGTTGGTCTTTAGGTCGGGTGATAGTGCTTGAAATCTGTCTAATATCTCCTCGTAGGTTTTGGCTCCTTTGAACATGTCGTCGCAGGGAGAATTTTCATGCTCAAAMGTTTTCATGTTGCACTGAGTTAGATGATTTCCCAAAATTTTGTATGGGTCATKCTTTCTGAGTTCAAGATCTATCAGTTTAATGTCTTCTAATGCTGTTGCTTCCACTTTAGAATGGCCAAKATTAAGCAAAGAAAACTTGTYGATCTGCATAGGAAAAACTGRCCAGRATTTCTTCTGAGATGCTTTTAACTTTGTACCAATGCCACTGCTACTATTTGGTAGGCCACCTCCCTGCACACTAGTCTATCTGTACCAATGCCACTGCTACTATTTGGTAGGCCACCTCCCTGCACACTAGTCTATCTGGAAGTTACTTTGGAAGTGCGTGAGGAGGAATCGAGCAACCGAAGACTCGGACATAAGAGAAATTTTCCTCGATAAACCAATCAGCAATTGTTTTGAGGTTTTCCATGACTTGCTCTGAAATCCGAGGGGGTGAGTATCCATATAAAATTTGGTGCACAAGTATCACTACGTAGTGACATATTTTGTAAAAGAAATCTTTAACATTCTCCTCCCATAGTTTGGAGTGATACACATGAATGGTTTCAGTACAGGTTAGGTTCCAGCTCCAATTCATTAAGGGGAATGGAGTCATGTAATATATAACATCCATAATATATGCAGCCATGTAAAAAGATACTGGTCGACCTTTTGATTTTGCCGTTTGGTACTCTACAATCTCCTTCGCTAGATTATCTGATAAATATTTACCCCAGTTGAAACTGTAACCCTCAGCTACTTCATGTAAAAGTGGCACCCATTCTGCAAGGAAATGGGTAGGGCTTTTCTTCCCAAAAAGTCTACATAGCATCAGAGCTATATAAACCATGTATTCATTTAATGGAGTTGTGGCATAAACGCCATGGGTATCAGCTCTAAATTTTGCTGGGATTCCCCACCATTCTTTGATTATACCTGGGTATGTTTGATTAAACTCTGTACACTCTTTTCTTTGAAATTCTTGTACGAACTCAATGTTATAAATGTATTTAGAAGTAGGGTAAAGTTTATACATTACTTGGATATGCTCCAGTCTGAACGATCTGACAACGACCCTTTGGTTATTTAGAATGCTCCTTGTCTGAATGTCGGCATTCTCTAAACCCCAACTCATCATGTCACTGTAAGTCATGAGTCTTGGCCGTGTGGCTATCTTATGGAGCTCAGACTCTACTATATCTCTGAGTTTGTTTTTAGTCCTTTCATTCCTGAGATCGCCGGGGCAATTCCTAATCTCATACTCTAAGGTTTCAAAAATCTATCTCCAAGACTTGATGGAATCTATAGCATGTGGCGTAGTATCGGATATAACATCTCCATCTGGATTTGAGCTTTCACCTGCCTCCTCACTCTTCTTAGGCGCTTTTCTGGGTGCCATGGTGTTTTTGCAAAAAATTGAAAACCTGTTACACAGAGGAAATGTGTAAGCTCCTTTGAATGTAACTCGCTCCTATTCTGAAAGTAAGAATGAAATTTGAAACACAAACCTTTATTAACCCTTAACTTGTCTTAAAATGAGCGTACTGATACAAGCGATAGAACTTAAATGCTTTAATGGGGGTGGTACTCCTAGAGATACACACTTTACGTTAAAAATATCTTCATTTAATTTGTTATAGATACTGCCACCTATCGGCGATTTCAAACTGAGATTTCGAAAGGAATGTCTTCGAAAACTCCCGAATAACGAAACACGAAAGGTCATTTAGTATCATTAAACCTGTTTTAATGTTAAGTTAATTATACTTAAGCGCTCAATATTTTCGGGGTTTTGGGGTTCGGGGTTTTATGAATGCGAAAGAATAATAGCTATTTGTTTACCCGAAATGCAACTGATTAACTATTTGCTAAATGTGTTTAAAAAAATAGTTGATCACAATTAAAAAAGGGGGTTTCATGAAAAGCGCATCGAAATTTGAACTGTTGTTTAAGTCTAGACGGCCGAAAAAGAAAATACGAAAGCTGAGAATGCCATTTAAACGTTTTTTATTATTCCTTTAAATTCATTTTAGATTCTTTTAAACGATCACTTTTCGCGACATCGGTACCAGGACTTTGGAGTTGTTCTTTAAAAGTCATACTTCACGAATAGCCGAAAACCTGAAAACCAAAATTTCCAAAAGACTTTTGACTCCTCTTTAGAACTATGGGCGGCTCCATAACTAAAAAAAAATGATTGAGATTTGGGTGTAGAGAAGAAAAACTAAACTTCGTTTCAACACTTATGTTCTTCTTTTATTGGGATTTTGTGTTGTATGATACTTGTGTCATAATACTTTAAATCCTCATAGCTCCAAGCAAACATATCTACAAATTCCTTAAACAGTTCAATATATTTGTGTTTTTGCTCGTGGGGTAAAGATTTGGATAGTTTAATCATTTTGGGTTTTTCCTCTGTTCCTTTATTACATTCCTCAACCTCTTTTCCACTAGGTTCAATCTTTGGCTTTTTTGCTACATCGTTGAAATCAAATAGTTCTTCTAAAGGAACCAAACCTCTAGATAAAACATTATTCTTCAATTGCAAAATATCTGAGTCTTCATATTTTTTCATTTATTTCATCTGAATCTACTTTATTTACACTATCATTTTCTAAGTTTGATATATTTACACTATCATCATCACTATCTACATCAATATTTGTACACTCAAAATCATTTTTAGACTGTAGGAAATCTTCAATTTGTTCATCATGGCCAAATACTTGCCAATACCTAATATTATCTGGAACAGTCGGTCTGCATTTCACCTCCACTGTGTATTGGTGATTTGGATGGAAAATTATTTTACACATGGCTGTCAGAGTAGCCAGTCCATCTGTAAGTATGTTCTGGCCTCTGGGAATTACCTGCAAGTCAATTTCAGTGAAACATTGTAGAAAATCTAAAACAACATTTCTATAAGCTTTGAGTCTAGGATGTTTTG
>JZKD02S1859007.1:148990-163882 GCA_000966675.3 Picea glauca | reverse complement strand
AATCAATATAATCCTCATCTCTAGGCACTACGTGCCATAGAGATGAGGATTTGATATTAAATAATAAGTTTCCAGAAGCATGATTCGAGCATAAGAAGATTTCTTGCTTTTTGCAATTGGTTGTAAATATTTATTAGAAGATAGGATCTGTTGCGAAAGAGCTGGGATTAGTTATTTGTGTCCATAAGCTATAAAAAGCCTTGGATCAAAATGTAAAGGGTGTGGAAATAATGGGCTAGACACGAGATGAATATGGAGGAAGACTGTGATGTTTCAAATACTGAATTCATGAATTGAATAAAGATTAAAAATCACTGTTGCTTATATTATTCTGAATTGATGATAAATTAAAGACTTTTTAAATTATCACATAGTTTGTTTCCATGTTTAATATTTTTTTTTTAGAATAATGGCTGTAGAGTAGAATTTAGTCTGCAAGTTACTTAAGGACTTGTGGCTTTCTTGGCAAGGATCCACCAAGAAGACCATAAGCCCTTTCTTTATAAATTTAGTTTTTAGATAGAATGGATAAGTTAAAAACCATTTTCTGTTTTCATTAGAGAAAGAAATTGTACTGAGGAGGATTGGTAAATAAATGTGGAAAATAGATTTACATGTGCTTGAAATCAATCTTTTCATCATCTGTTTATTGTTGAAATAATGTGTAGAGTAATTATTAGTTTAGAAAAAAGCTCGAATCAATGCATACTTGCTTTAGTATATGTTTAAATTCTAAAGTTAGTTTAGTCCTCTTTTTCTCGTTGCAAGCATTTGTTTTTTTAGATTTCTTTAGTAACAGTATCTTTTGAAATTTCAAATATGATGTTAAGAGATCTAGATGTAGGTTAGTATAGGTGCAAATTCACTTTCTGTACCTTATTATGCTTTCTGTGTCATTCCATAATTTTCTGTTACTTAGTTTAATTTCTGAGTTACATTAGAATAAGCTTTCATTAGGTAGTTTCATTATGAAATAGATGCTTTAATTTTAGATTAGTTTAAAAATAATTTTTAGAGATATTTCATTTCTGCCTAGGATAGAATTGAAATCTGTATGCTTTATAAATTTAGATATTTAGTTAATATTTGAATCTTGAATTTAAATAGGATTAGTGAATTTAGAAATCTAGTATCAAAGTAGTTGGAATGTTTTTTTTTAGATTGAAGGTAGATTAGAATAGATTAAAATTAGAATGAATAGATTAGAATTTAGACAAATTAGGTTAAGAGTAGAGTAGATCAAATTTGGATAGGCTGTAGTCCTGGACATACAATGTTTGTGCCTCAAAGTTTACCTTCCCGGGTTGACATTTTATGTAAGCTATTTATAGTGATATAATTAGCCCAACACATAGTAGAGGGGATAATTATGTGGCTTCTCTTGCCTACTGACCATGTACTTCATCAGAGTCTCTCTGTACAATCTTCTTTGTTGTCCAAATACAGGGATGGTGGCATAAGACATGTCTAATTGTAAAGTACCCTTTAACTTGGCACCCCATGATCTAGATAATAACATACCATATTTCAGGGGAATATCTGCAACCATAATATCCATCACCATACTTTTAACAGGGATTTGAGCCAGGGTGATGCACAATTCTTTTATCAGACCTATGCATTTAACCTTGCTAGAGTGAAAGGAGTATAAATCCTTGTAAGGCCTGGTAATATCAAGCCCCAACTTCTCCATCAAAGCCTTGGACATAATATTGTGAGAAGCACCAGAATCCAGCATAGCGTTATGTAATGTCTTGTCATGGATATTCAGACTGATGTAGAAAGGAGGAACAAAACCATTGTCAGTTTGTCTCTCATCCTCAGGACCAAACAACAGCTCAGGTTGATCATCAACAACATTCACAATGTTTGTGCGTACTCCTAATCCAATGTTTATTGCTTTTGTGCATACTCCCAGTTCAATGCTTAATGCTTTGATGACCTGTGATCTGTAAGCATCTTTGTTCATTAGTTCTGTCAGAGGAATAGGAATATTCAGTTTGGCCAATTCACTTTCCAAGCTAAAAGTGGTTGAAGTTCTGCTTTGGCTCTTCAATTATGATTTGTCAGTCACAGTTTTCTGTGTAGTAGTGCTGAGCTTACTTGTGGATGAAACCTCGGTTTGAATTGTTCTTGGTGAAGATTCAAGAGTTCTTTTTGAAGGAGTCTCTGAATTATTCTTTTCAGGGACTTTCTTAGAAGTAGTATCTGAGGTTTTCTTAGCTTCAAAAACTTTCTTAGTTTCAACAACCTTCTTAGTTGGGTTGTCGTTAGACTTCTTGCTTCTGAGGTTATATTGTCTGTGGACTTCCATTATTGTATTTTCGAGGGCTTGCTGTTCAATTTCTTCTTCTTCTTCATTTACCTATGTCTGTGAAAGAAAAAATAGTTCATGTTCTTCCTGAGTGAGAAAAATGGAATCATTATCATTAACCCCCATAAGATTTATGTGAATGTCATCCAACTCCTCATTTACCTCTTCCCCTTCATAAACATAGTTCTCTTGAATAGGTGGCCTAATTTGCTAATTAGGCCCTCTTTGTTCCCTTTGGTCTCTGGGCTCTCTCTGTATGATTTGGTGAGGGTTCCTTCTGAAATTTGGATTTCGAATCTGAGGAGTAGGATTATTTTCTCTAGGAGGGCTTCTGTCATTCATTTGCAATCTGTCCATCATTCTCTCCATGGTCCTCACCAAAGAATCAATTTTGGTACCTGAAGTAGAAGTGGAAGGTTCTTCTTTAATTGCAACTCTTCTTTTTGTTCTTTGCCTAGCTCTTCTGGCTAATAGATTTGCTTCAACACTCATTGCACTTTTCTGCATATCTTCCAGGGTGGCTAAATTTCTTTCTCTCAATTGGTATGACATATCAACATCAAATCTATCAGGGAACTTGATTAAGGCCAAGCCTTGAGGAGGCTTGATATCAAAAGGAATTGCATTATAGAAATTATTGAAATGAATGCAGTAGTCTTGTACTGTTTCACCTTGATTCGTTTTGATATTTTCATATTCTAATAAAATTTGGAGAGGTTTTTTCTTTACCTCCCACCTGTCGAGAAAACTTCGGTGAAAAGAAGCAATATCAACAATGCTAGCAACACGTAATGCTTTGAACCATTTTTTGACATTGCCATATAAGCTTTGTGCAAAAAGTCTCATCTGGACATCTGCCTCATCAACTTCCTGCAAATCGAAGTAATCATTCATTTTATCCATGTGTTCTTGTACATTAAGGGGTCCAGTACCATCAAATTGAGGAAGCCTGGTTTGATAGTCCCGTGGGATAGCATGTAAGGGAGAAACTAACACCAGGGTAGCATATATTGCTGCTGTGATTGGTGGAGGAGGCTGAATGACAACCTATGTGATTGGTGGGGAAGTGACAAAAGAGGTAGATGATGTAGGGCTAGGAGATACATAATGAGTTTTTTGTGGATTGAGAGAAGTTGCAGCAATAGTAAGGGAAAAAAGTTCAACTGACTGTTGAAAATGGGCTTTATACAAAGCGTGATCAAGGTTTGATACTAGGTCTTCTAACTTCTTAAACTCTTTGAGAAACCGTTGATCAAAATTTGTTCTAGGAGAAAGTCTTTCAGGGGTTCTAGGTTGGAGGATGGTTTGATCTAGGACTGTTTCATTCACAAAGCTATCAGACTTGGTTCTGAAAAGGCTCTACTCAAAAGGTAGGTCAAACTCAAGGTCTTCGATTGTGACAAGCTTCTCTGGAAGAGAAGTGGCCCTATGAAGAGGACTATTACTCCCGTGACCTTCTACAATGTTTCTTTTTCTGAGTAACTTTTATGGATTGTCTACTGCTGTTGCATGTTCCAGATCAAGGTGAGATCTAGTGTGGATTCTTTTAGGATCCAAAAATTTAAACTTTTAAGAAAACTAGATTAATATATACAAACTTCAACAACCTCTGAACATTTATCTCTTTGTAATTTAGATCTTAGGATTTGTTCAGAAATAAAGTTTTCTTTATCTAGGGAAAGAATTCATAAGGATAGAAAGTTTATTCAGTTCCCTAATACGGTCGCCACTATGTTATCACTTTGTAAATTCCCAGAGGTTGTCAGGGGTAGAATAAATTTGACAGAGGTAACTTACCAAAACCACTTCGAAACTGGGATCTAGCCCTTTCAGTTTCAGAGAGGGATCTCTCTGTAGGATTTAGATATCTTTGAGTTTTAGATATAAAGCTAGTTAAAATAATCTGGGTTTGTTTGTTTTGTTTATAAAGATTGGCTGAAGTATTTCATTTAAACATCCATTGGGATATGGGGTCTGTATTAAAGATTAAGATCCGATACAACTTTTATAATATTTCTTCACAGGGAAAGATAGTGAGAATGTCAGAGCTTTTAGAGTTAAGTGTGGTGGAAAGATAGAACGGGTGAGATATTCAATCAAGCAAAGAAGCAATTAAGAATTTCTTTGATTAATATCAAAAGAATAACATGCAGATCGCTAAAGACCAAAAACAGAGTGTTTAAGACAAATTCTGTTAATTAACTTCCTTTAAACGATTAGAACCAGAAAACAAAATGATTGTAGAGTAAGATAAAGATTAGTAAAGCAAGATAACATCACTAACATCCAAACTCAAGAATCCTATGAATCTGCCTTTTTATTACTGGTTGATCTTCTCAAAGTGATTACAGTGATAACTTCCTGGGCGCAAAAATCAACCCTCAATACTTCAAAGTAAGAAGTATTTATACAACAATTACATTTGATCATGTCATTAATGACTAGGATATGGTGGAATAAAAATCTAACTAACTAGAATACATATTACAAAATAATAGGACTATTGGTGATCTGTCCAAATCCTGAATGTTGATTTCTAGGAAAGTAGTTGGTGATTCATCCACTCAACTTTGATTGTCTTCCTCACACTGACTCGTATGTCCACATCATCTCTACTCGATCAAGGAACATAGGTCTTCCCATCTCTTTTGACTGGGGATGGAGACCTTGAGTAATATTCTATAAGTTTCATCCATCTCTGTGTACTTGGAAAAGGTTGGCTTGGTGATGAATATGTATTTTATCTCATGTTGGATGCTCAGGTCCAACTATAGAGTTTCCAAGAAATCCTTGCCAGTTATCCTCCCTTGTATGCCTGCAAACTTAGAGCCATCTTTTTCCACTGCTAGGATCTTTTGTTTGTAGTCTGACAGAGTAATCAGTTTGTCATTAATCACTAGCAAACCCGAAAGACCTTTCTTATGAAGTTAATCGACCTTTTTGAAAAACCTCTGCACTCCAATATCCATTGTCTGAGGTTTCTCCTCAAGTTTCATCATCAGTCCCTTCTTAGTCAAAACTTTGTTGACCTCAAGGATTGTTTATGTCCTATCCTCTATTTCCAGTGCTTCCAACTCTTCTTTAGTCTTGGAATTCAAGAACCTGATGATCTATGTGGCCTTGGTAGGATTTTCTCCCAATTATGTCCTTATCTTGTCAATGACTTGTCTAGATCTTTGAACCAATTCATGTTGTTAAAAAACAATCTGTATTAGGGGCCATATCTCTATCATCGATTGGCAGATGTCCATCCAAATGTTTTTCTTGGCCTCTGATAAGGTCTTGGCCATGACTGTCTCCTTTTTCAGCTTCTACAGTTCTTGCTTGAGCCTCTGTGATTTGTGCATCTCTATGTTGTAACTAGACTGAAACATGGCTTTCAGCTTCTGGAGGTTATTAATCTCATCCTACAGTTTTTTGATTGCTTGTCCTTGCAGAGACATGTCCTCCATTGACTTTGCCAACTTTTTTGATGCATCTAGAGCTGTCACTAGAATATTTGATGGAATTTTCGCTGTAGGTGATGTTGATACTATACTGACTCCTATGATAGGGACTGCTTGTAGTAGGATGACAGTCATTGGCACACTCTGTTCTTTCTCCTTGAATAGTTTCTCTAGCTCGACCTCCATCTCCTTGATCTATGCATTCTGCTCGATGATCAATTTTAGGGTTTCCTCCTTGTGGCCTTCAGTCTCTGCCATTTCTTTTGCATGTGGATCTTCAGTGGCTGGGATTCTTTGTTGTTTCCTCAGGGATGTTATGTCAGTGTTTTTCTTCTTGAGGAGTTCTTCTGTTGCTTTGACATTGGATGGATCATATCCAATTTTCAACACCAGTTCTTCCAGGGACTTGATCTTGTTATCCTTGGCCAAGGAAGATATCTTTTCCATCTTAAGCTGAGACTGGACATTGTTTAAAGAAACCTGCAACTTTGCAGAAATCATGGAGGTATTGTCCAGGGTGGAGAAAATAATCTCCCCAGTTTGTCTGTGCATATCCATTTGATCAGCTGGATGCACCTCTTTTATATCAAACTCAAACGTTGACCTATTGTAATCAGAAATTTCCTTGGGGTGAGGCACCTGTGCTTGCAAGAATGCCATGTGCATCCTTCCTTTTTCTATGTCAAAGCTAGAAAGTAACCTATGCTGCATTGTCGATGCCTGCTTCCATAATTGTGTTATTGGTCAACAGTTCATTTTTCTTTCTGACCAAGTTATACTTCTCAAATATGTTGAGTCCTGCAGGCTCCTGTGAGGATTTAGTTGACAACTTGGCATCTGTTTGTTTTCTGGAGGAGGAAGTTGACATTATTTATTGGCTCCCTGGGAAAAGTGATTAGCGTGGTCCCTCCATTACCGTGGTGGACTGAGTTTCTTCTTCTCCAAACCTGTCAGGTGTATGGCTAGTCTTAGGCCTCTTCCTGTAGACTTGGAAGTCTTCTGTTGAGACCTCTGTGACTGAGGGAGATACTTCTTTCCTGGCTCTCTTCTCTACTGGTACGTGTGGAGTACTGGTTTGTGAAACGCTGGTAGGTGAAGGCTCCTTCTCTGTGTTTAGCAGAGTGTTTTCCTCCCACTCTGTCTGGTTCATGAATTTCTCAATTTCAAGTTTAGGCACATGAGTGTAGGGAGAAATCTTGTTCTTTAACCTTGTTTATGCAATAATGCCACAGGGGTCATAGTGCCATGGGAAACTTTGACTGAACTTCATTTCTTTCAACAACTTATTGGCTTCTTCCCCTACATCTCTGTTGTTGCAGATGAAAGAACCGATCTGACCTTTGATCTTGGGCTGTTATTTCTTCTTGAAAGCTAAAAAGTGAATATCATCTAAATTTATCACCTGTCTGATATATTCCAGAGTGAATATCTTGACAGGAAAATACTTTGGCAGCTTGTAAGGGGGTAATTCACATCCATAGATTCTGATTTCTGTATGATCCTGGTAGAGGTACCAATCCCCTGTTTTAGCTAGGTCTGACAAATGTAAAATTCTCTGAATTTCCTTGTTTATCCTTGGTTCTGTTCTTCCACTGATCATGCATACCACTGGATGGTAGAATTGGTCAATGANATAATTTTTAGAGATATTTCATTTCTGCCTAGGATAGAATTGAAATCTGTATGCTTTATAAATTTAGATATTTAGTTAATATTTGAATCTTGAATTTAAATAGGATTAGTGAATTTAGAAATCTAGTATCAAAGTAGTTGGAATGTTTTTTTTTAGATTGAAGGTAGATTAGAATAGATTAAAATTAGAATGAATAGATTAGAATTTAGACAAATTAGGTTAAGAGTAGAGTAGATCAAATTTGGATAGGCTGTAGTCCTGGACATACAATGTTTGTGCCTCAAAGTTTACCTTCCCGGGTTGACATTTTATGTAAGCTATTTATAGTGATATAATTAGCCCAACACATAGTAGAGGGGATAATTATGTGGCTTCTCTTGCCTACTGACCATGTACTTCATCAGAGTCTCTCTGTACAATCTTCTTTGTTGTCCAAATACAGGGATGGTGGCATAAGACATGTCTAATTGTAAAGTACCCTTTAACTTGGCACCCCATGATCTAGATAATAACATACCATATTTCAGGGGAATATCTGCAACCATAATATCCATCACCATACTTTTAACAGGGATTTGAGCCAGGGTGATGCACAATTCTTTTATCAGACCTATGCATTTAACCTTGCTAGAGTGAAAGGAGTATAAATCCTTGTAAGGCCTGGTAATATCAAGCCCCAACTTCTCCATCAAAGCCTTGGACATAATATTGTGAGAAGCACCAGAATCCAGCATAGCGTTATGTAATGTCTTGTCATGGATATTCAGACTGATGTAGAAAGGAGGAACAAAACCATTGTCAGTTTGTCTCTCATCCTCAGGACCAAACAACAGCTCAGGTTGATCATCAACAACATTCACAATGTTTGTGCGTACTCCTAATCCAATGTTTATTGCTTTTGTGCATACTCCCAGTTCAATGCTTAATGCTTTGATGACCTGTGATCTGTAAGCATCTTTGTTCATTAGTTCTGTCAGAGGAATAGGAATATTCAGTTTGGCCAATTCACTTTCCAAGCTAAAAGTGGTTGAAGTTCTGCTTTGGCTCTTCAATTATGATTTGTCAGTCACAGTTTTCTGTGTAGTAGTGCTGAGCTTACTTGTGGATGAAACCTCGGTTTGAATTGTTCTTGGTGAAGATTCAAGAGTTCTTTTTGAAGGAGTCTCTGAATTATTCTTTTCAGGGACTTTCTTAGAAGTAGTATCTGAGGTTTTCTTAGCTTCAAAAACTTTCTTAGTTTCAACAACCTTCTTAGTTGGGTTGTCGTTAGACTTCTTGCTTCTGAGGTTATATTGTCTGTGGACTTCCATTATTGTATTTTCGAGGGCTTGCTGTTCAATTTCTTCTTCTTCTTCATTTACCTATGTCTGTGAAAGAAAAAATAGTTCATGTTCTTCCTGAGTGAGAAAAATGGAATCATTATCATTAACCCCCATAAGATTTATGTGAATGTCATCCAACTCCTCATTTACCTCTTCCCCTTCATAAACATAGTTCTCTTGAATAGGTGGCCTAATTTGCTAATTAGGCCCTCTTTGTTCCCTTTGGTCTCTGGGCTCTCTCTGTATGATTTGGTGAGGGTTCCTTCTGAAATTTGGATTTCGAATCTGAGGAGTAGGATTATTTTCTCTAGGAGGGCTTCTGTCATTCATTTGCAATCTGTCCATCATTCTCTCCATGGTCCTCACCAAAGAATCAATTTTGGTACCTGAAGTAGAAGTGGAAGGTTCTTCTTTAATTGCAACTCTTCTTTTTGTTCTTTGCCTAGCTCTTCTGGCTAATAGATTTGCTTCAACACTCATTGCACTTTTCTGCATATCTTCCAGGGTGGCTAAATTTCTTTCTCTCAATTGGTATGACATATCAACATCAAATCTATCAGGGAACTTGATTAAGGCCAAGCCTTGAGGAGGCTTGATATCAAAAGGAATTGCATTATAGAAATTATTGAAATGAATGCAGTAGTCTTGTACTGTTTCACCTTGATTCGTTTTGATATTTTCATATTCTAATAAAATTTGGAGAGGTTTTTTCTTTACCTCCCACCTGTCGAGAAAACTTCGGTGAAAAGAAGCAATATCAACAATGCTAGCAACACGTAATGCTTTGAACCATTTTTTGACATTGCCATATAAGCTTTGTGCAAAAAGTCTCATCTGGACATCTGCCTCATCAACTTCCTGCAAATCGAAGTAATCATTCATTTTATCCATGTGTTCTTGTACATTAAGGGGTCCAGTACCATCAAATTGAGGAAGCCTGGTTTGATAGTCCCGTGGGATAGCATGTAAGGGAGAAACTAACACCAGGGTAGCATATATTGCTGCTGTGATTGGTGGAGGAGGCTGAATGACAACCTATGTGATTGGTGGGGAAGTGACAAAAGAGGTAGATGATGTAGGGCTAGGAGATACATAATGAGTTTTTTGTGGATTGAGAGAAGTTGCAGCAATAGTAAGGGAAAAAAGTTCAACTGACTGTTGAAAATGGGCTTTATACAAAGCGTGATCAAGGTTTGATACTAGGTCTTCTAACTTCTTAAACTCTTTGAGAAACCGTTGATCAAAATTTGTTCTAGGAGAAAGTCTTTCAGGGGTTCTAGGTTGGAGGATGGTTTGATCTAGGACTGTTTCATTCACAAAGCTATCAGACTTGGTTCTGAAAAGGCTCTACTCAAAAGGTAGGTCAAACTCAAGGTCTTCGATTGTGACAAGCTTCTCTGGAAGAGAAGTGGCCCTATGAAGAGGACTATTACTCCCGTGACCTTCTACAATGTTTCTTTTTCTGAGTAACTTTTATGGATTGTCTACTGCTGTTGCATGTTCCAGATCAAGGTGAGATCTAGTGTGGATTCTTTTAGGATCCAAAAATTTAAACTTTTAAGAAAACTAGATTAATATATACAAACTTCAACAACCTCTGAACATTTATCTCTTTGTAATTTAGATCTTAGGATTTGTTCAGAAATAAAGTTTTCTTTATCTAGGGAAAGAATTCATAAGGATAGAAAGTTTATTCAGTTCCCTAATACGGTCGCCACTATGTTATCACTTTGTAAATTCCCAGAGGTTGTCAGGGGTAGAATAAATTTGACAGAGGTAACTTACCAAAACCACTTCGAAACTGGGATCTAGCCCTTTCAGTTTCAGAGAGGGATCTCTCTGTAGGATTTAGATATCTTTGAGTTTTAGATATAAAGCTAGTTAAAATAATCTGGGTTTGTTTGTTTTGTTTATAAAGATTGGCTGAAGTATTTCATTTAAACATCCATTGGGATATGGGGTCTGTATTAAAGATTAAGATCCGATACAACTTTTATAATATTTCTTCACAGGGAAAGATAGTGAGAATGTCAGAGCTTTTAGAGTTAAGTGTGGTGGAAAGATAGAACGGGTGAGATATTCAATCAAGCAAAGAAGCAATTAAGAATTTCTTTGATTAATATCAAAAGAATAACATGCAGATCGCTAAAGACCAAAAACAGAGTGTTTAAGACAAATTCTGTTAATTAACTTCCTTTAAACGATTAGAACCAGAAAACAAAATGATTGTAGAGTAAGATAAAGATTAGTAAAGCAAGATAACATCACTAACATCCAAACTCAAGAATCCTATGAATCTGCCTTTTTATTACTGGTTGATCTTCTCAAAGTGATTACAGTGATAACTTCCTGGGCGCAAAAATCAACCCTCAATACTTCAAAGTAAGAAGTATTTATACAACAATTACATTTGATCATGTCATTAATGACTAGGATATGGTGGAATAAAAATCTAACTAACTAGAATACATATTACAAAATAATAGGACTATTGGTGATCTGTCCAAATCCTGAATGTTGATTTCTAGGAAAGTAGTTGGTGATTCATCCACTCAACTTTGATTGTCTTCCTCACACTGACTCGTATGTCCACATCATCTCTACTCGATCAAGGAACATAGGTCTTCCCATCTCTTTTGACTGGGGATGGAGACCTTGAGTAATATTCTATAAGTTTCATCCATCTCTGTGTACTTGGAAAAGGTTGGCTTGGTGATGAATATGTATTTTATCTCATGTTGGATGCTCAGGTCCAACTATAGAGTTTCCAAGAAATCCTTGCCAGTTATCCTCCCTTGTATGCCTGCAAACTTAGAGCCATCTTTTTCCACTGCTAGGATCTTTTGTTTGTAGTCTGACAGAGTAATCAGTTTGTCATTAATCACTAGCAAACCCGAAAGACCTTTCTTATGAAGTTAATCGACCTTTTTGAAAAACCTCTGCACTCCAATATCCATTGTCTGAGGTTTCTCCTCAAGTTTCATCATCAGTCCCTTCTTAGTCAAAACTTTGTTGACCTCAAGGATTGTTTCTGTCCTATCCTCTATTTCCAGTGCTTCCAACTCTTCTTTAGTCTTGGAATTCAAGAACCTGATGATCTATGTGGCCTTGGTAGGATTTTCTCCCAATTATGTCCTTATCTTGTCGATGACTTGTCTAGATATTTGAACCAATTCATGTTGTTAAAAAGCAATCTATATTAGGGGCCATATCTCTATCATCGATTGGCAGATGTCCATCCAAATGTTTTCCTTGGCCTCTGATAAGGTCTTGGCCATGACTGTCTCCTTTTTCAGCTTCTGCAGTTCTTGCTTGAGCCTCTGTGATTTGTGCATCTCTATGTTGTAACTAGACTGAAACATGGCTTTCAGCTTCTGGAGGTTATTAATCTCATCCTACAGTCTTTTGATTGCTTGTCCTTGCAGAGACATGTCCTCCATTGACTTTGCCAACTTTTTTGATGCATCTAGAGCTGTCACTAGAATATCTGATGGAATTTTCGCTGTAGGTGATGTTGATACTATACTGACTCCTATGATAGGGACTGCTTGTAGTAGGATGACAGTCATTGACACACTCTGTTCTTTCTCCTTGACTAGTTTCTCTAGCTCGACCTCCATCTCCTTGATCTATGCATTCTGCTCGATGATCAATTTTAGGGTTTCCTCCTGGTGGCCTTCAGTCTCTGCCATTTCTTTTGCATGTGGATCTTCAGTGGCTGGGATTCTTTGTTGTTTCCTCAGGGATTTTATGTCAGTGTTTTTCTTCTTGAGGAGTTCTTCTGTTGCTTTGACATTGGATGGATCATATCCAATTTTCAACACCAGTTCTTCCAGGGACTTGATCTTGTTATCCTTAGCCAAGGAAGATATCTTTTCCATCTTAAGCTGAGACTGGACATTGTTTAAAGAAACCTGCAACTTTGTAGAAATCATGGAGGTATTGTCCAGGGTGGAGAAAATAATCTCCCCAGTTTGTCTGTGCATATCCATTTGATCAGCTGGATGCACCTCTTTTATATCAAACTCAAACGTTGACCTATTGTAATCAGAAATTTCCTTGGGGTGAGGCACCTGTGCTTGCAAGAATGCCATGTGCATCCTTCCTTTTTCTATGTCAAAGGTAGAAAGTAACCTATGCTGCACTGTCGATGTCTGCTTCCATAATTGTGCTATTGGTCAACAGTTCATTTTTCTTTCTGATCAAGTTATACTTCTCAAATATGTTGAGTCCTGCTAGCTCCTGTGAGGATTTAGTTGACAACTTGGCATCTGTTTGTTTTCTGGAGGAGGAAGTTGACATTATTTATTGGCTGCCTGGGAAAAGTGATTAGCGTAGTCCCTCCATTACCGTGGTGGACTGAGTTTCTTCTTCTCCAGACCTGTCAAGTGTATGGCTAGTCTTAGGCCTCTTCCTGTAGACTTGGAAGTCTTCTGTTGAGACCTCTGTGACTGAGGGAGATACTTCTTTCCTGGCTCTCTTCTCTACTGGTATGTGTGGAGTACTGGTTTGTGAAACGCTGGTAGGTGAAGGCTCCTTCTCTATGTTTAGCAGAGTGTTTTCCTCCCACTCTGTCTGGTTCATGAATTTCTCAATTTCAAGTTTAGGCACATGAGTGTAGGGAGAAATCTTGTTCTTTAACCTTGTTTATGCAATAATTCCACAGGGGTCATAGTGCCATGGGAAACTTTGAATGAACTTCATTTCTTTCAACAACTTATTGGCTTCTTCCCCTACATCTCTGTTGTTACAAACGAAAGAACCGATCTGACCTTTGATCCTGGGCTGTTATTTCTTCTTGAAAGCTAAAAAGTGAATATCATCTAAATTTATCACCTGTCTGATATATTCCAAAGTGAATATCTTGACAGGAAAATACTTTGGCAGCTTGTAAGGGGGTAATTCACATCCATAGATTCTGATTTCTGTATGATCCTGGTAGAGGTACCAGTCCCCTGTTTTAGCTAGGTCTGACAAATGTAAAATTCTCTGAATTTCCTTGTTTATCCTTGGTTCTGTTCTTCCACTGATCATGCATACCACTGGATGGTAGAATTGGTCAATGAATTGTTTGAAATTCAAATCAGATGAGTTCTTTCTCACTATGGACATCCAAGAGGTCACAGGTTGAGGATTACCATCTTGGTCCAACTTCTGCTGGGAGAAGGAGAACTTGTCTGCTTGGAAAAAGAGGAACATGTACACCAGTATTGAAGAATACCGGAACATACCTTCTGTGGAAAACTTGAAGATTTGTTCATGGATGTTGTCAGCTAGAAACTAGCTGTAGTCAAACGGTGTAGTAGCCTTTTCTTTAGTGGAGAAGATGGATAGAAAACACAAAATGGGTTCATCTACCCACTCATCTAAATAATATCCTAGTAGATAACATAGAGAAGAAATGTTATGGTTTCCTTTAACTGAGAATATGAAGGAATGGTATGGGGTATTTTTTTTTGGTAATTCAATGTTTTCAGGTAGGAAAAGTTCAAATATTTGAGCTCTTTGTGGGAAAGACAATTTCTGGTATAGCTCGATTAAGATTTCAATGGAGAAGGGGGAGGCATAATTGTTTTTGGGTATCTACAGTATCTGATCTATCGTTTGAGGGATGATGGTGAAAATATTTTCTCTAGACAAAGAGATAATGGCCCTTTGGCCAGGAAGGTAGTGGGCTTGGCATTTCAGGGAAAATTCGAGAAAATTATGTGTCCGGGGAAAAAGATACAGTGGAAGATTAGATTCCCAGAGCTCGATCTCGTCGCTCTGATCCAGAAAAACATTCTTGAGCCAGAAGTGTAATTCAAAGAAGTCGAATTTACACTTCAGCTCTTCAATTAATTAATCTTTATTGGCCAGGGGGATACGATCCAGATCGACGGGAGGAGAGTGGAAAGGATTGTCTACTATCTCAGAGGATTTGGATTTGGGTGCCATCGTCAAATAGATACCTGTAAACGAAAAAGGTGTAGTCTGATTTTTCCAGGTTTTAATGGTGGTTTGTTTACTATAATCTCAACGACAGTTGTTTGGTGAACGAGAAATGACGATGTCGATTGATTCTGGATCGATGAATAGTGCACGATGGTGAAAGAATGGCGTTAAATGGTTGAAGGGGTGTCCTTTATGGAGTAGATGGTGAGTTAAGTGGTAAGGAGTGAGGGGGGTCTGAGTTAA
>JZKD02S1859007.1:128298-141348 GCA_000966675.3 Picea glauca | reverse complement strand
TGAATTTTCTGTATTTGTATCCACATTCCATACTGTTAGATTCACCTCTGGAGCCACTTGGAAGAAGCCTTCTCTTGAGGACTTTATTGAATCCCTAACACAAGAGCAAAGCAAGCTCATCAACATGGGCACAATCAAAGGCCCAAGGGTGCATGCACTCACTGTGCATGATGGCAGCAGCAAATATCAGAAATCTAAAGATAAAGATAAACATAAATCTCATGCACATACGAAGAAGGAAGGGTACACACAACCCTTCACCAATGCCTCCAGATCCAAAGGAGAAAAGGAAAGAAAATGAGAGAAATGCACGTATTGTCACAAAGGATTCCATTTGGAATCCGCATGCATGCAAAAATAGATAGATCTGATGTCTCAAATAATTCAGCAAAAAAAACTTGGAGATTGCATCCCCGAGGGTGCCAAGAAGAAGAAGCAAGAAGATCCAAATTCCAAGAAAGACAATTCTAGACATGCCTTGATTGCCATCAACTGCTCTCCCGATGCTTGGATCGTTGATTCAGGAGCATCACATCACATGGCTTCCACAAAAGAAGTATATTCTTCTTTGGATGCATGCAAAGGTCCTCCTATTCTGATCGGGTACAATTCTTATGTCGAAGTCACCGACAAAGGAAGGATTGAACTCACCAATGAAATCTTCGAGAATGTGTTGCACCTTCCCAAGCTTTTTGTCAACCTTCTCTCCGTGTATCAGATGACAAATTTCGGAACCGGAAAGAAAGTCATATTCACACCAAATTTTGTGGACATCTACCACATGCAAACCAACTCCAGGGTTGCTACTGGTGAGGTAAATCATCAATCTAGATTGTATACATTTTCTAAATTCATTGAACCTGATTCTGCTTTATTGCTTACTCATGNTGATGAAAGTAGTAGGATATGGCACGAAAGGTTTGGACATTTGAATTTCAGATACATGCAACAACTTAGCAAGCACATATTAGTTGATGGTCTACCAGACATCCATTTCTCCAAGGAGTATGTGAGGAATGTGTTCTCGGAAAACACCCTCAAGAGAAATTCGACAAAGGAAAGTCTCTGTGAGCTTCCGCACCTTTAGATATGATCCACAGTGACCTTATGGGTCCTTTTCGACATCCATTTATCAACAAAGGGAGGTTTGTTCTCATTTTTTTTGATGATTTCTCATGTTTTACTTGGATCTACTTTCTCAGGCAAAAATATGAGGTCTTTCAACACCTCAAAGATTTCAAAGCATTGGTTGAGACACAGTCTAGAAGGAAGATCAAAGTCCTCCAAACTGATAATGGGGGAGAGTATGTAAATCATGAGATCCATAATCTTTGACATGAGGTAGGGATCTAGTTGCAGTACATAGTTCCCTATACTCCGCAACGAAAATAGAGTTACTGAGCGGAAAAACAGATCTCTAAAGGAGATGGGATCTTGCATGCTGCATGCAAAGTCACTACCACAGAGACTATGGGATGAAGAACTTAACTATGCAACATACATCCAAAACAGATCTCCCCATAAATATTTCAAGGATAAGACCCCCTACGAGGCTTAGAGCGACCTCAAATCGGAAGTGGCCCACTTTCACATTTTTGGTTCATGTGCATGGGCCCAGATTCCCTCTGAAAAGAGGAAGGCACTTGACCCACAGAGCACTGAGTGAATTTTTGTTGGATACCCTGATGGTGTGAAGGGATATCGGCTTATTGATCTTTCCTCAGACCGGCTCATCATTGAGCATAGTGTTGAATTCGAGGAAAGTGTCTCGCATGTACCTCAACAGCCGCATGAAGATACCTTCACTCTTCCACCTGTCCGAGATGATGAGCATGCACATGCCGACTCTTCTTCAGATGAGAGTTGTGATTCATAGGAATCAGATGACTCAGATTCAGAGTCAATACAGTTGGATGCAAAGTCAGAGCATCCAGATGGAGTTGCAGAGCCAGAGTAGAAGCCCAAGTGGGAACATACTACTCTTCAGGCTACAGAGGATCTCGTTGGTGATCGAGCTGATACTAGGAGGACTCGATCTGATTTCAAGGAGCCTTCTGTTTCACTCACTACCACTGATCCATTTCCCTCCAGACATCATTTCTTGGTCCAGTCTTCATATCCACAATCTTATGGAGAGACTGTTGGAAATCCCTTTTGGGAATCCGCCATGCAGGAGGAGTACAACTCCCTCCTCGAGAACCAGACATGGGATCTGGTTCCCCTTCCTTCTGGGAGGAAAGTTGTCAGATGTAGATGGGTCTACAGGACCAAGAGCACAGCGGATGGACAGATCAACAGATACAAAGCCAGGCTTGTCACCAAAGGCTTTCGGTAGGTTCACGGTATTGACTATGATGAGACCTTCGCTCCAGTAGCGAAGATGGATTCCATACGATTAGCACTTGCCATTACAGCAACCAAAGGATGGGAAGTCCATCATATGGACATGAAGAATGCATTTCTTCATGGTGATCTTGTTGGACACACCTACCACACTTAGAGGGGGGGTGAAGGAGTGTGGGGCTCTTTTTCCAAAAACTTATTTCTTACACAATACACATTAGTTAGAATTCAACATTTACTCATTACCCATTGTTGTCATTTATAACCAGTTAGATGTTAACATATATCAGAAATATATCATCAACAAGTCATCACTACAAGGAACGCAAAGAACACAAGATGTATGTACAATTTTATTTTTATTACGGACTACAATCCTTGGGTTTTTTCAACAACAACTGAATAGAGTACAAATCTACAAGAGAACCAACTCTATAATGCAAGATTCAGCTTACATCCTAACATCAACTAAGATGAGGCAACAATCCTCAACATATATCAATCTGTACCATAAACAAGTGCATCAACCATGCACCAACTCGTGGCAAACAACCTGTAATCAACCTGTACCATAAACAAGTGCATCCAACCATGTACCAAGTATATACCAATCATTTTTCAACTACTCATCATTATGTACCAACATCATCAACTATACACCTCATGTATGTGCCAACTCATCAACTGCTTGTCTCAACCATGACTAGTTTTGGATTAGTCAACAACCCTAACTTGCAATAATCATAACTTTGTCCTTGTAATGAATAAATATCTGAAATTGATACACAATATTATTCAATGTGTTTTATGCAATTACTCCAGGTGTCACTACCTGTAACCTTTCATAAATGGAGTTATAGCAAAAATGACACACCTTGTTGAATTCTGGTTTATTCTAGAGAGAGACCTTGTAGAGTGTGCCCCACACATAATATTTGTTGAATTGATCTGAAATTATTACACAACATACTAAATACTGTAATATAACCAACACAATTGGTTTCACTTAATTTGTATTTGTTATGAAGAAGTTATGACGTTTTTACCCAAAATACCTGTTTTAGACTAGTTTCAGAACTAGCCACAAACCCTATTTTCCACGGAGTGTATCTCCAAAAATACAATGACCCACAAGATAAATTTTTTACCACAGATACTTGGATATGTTTCCTCAATGAAATATCAATCTCACGGTCTGAATCATTATATAAAAAAAGTTATTGCGAAGATGGTGAGATGACCTGTAAATAACATACCTTAGAAAACATCATGAAAATAATTTATCCTCCCTTGAATTTCGGTCCTCTTTTCTTCACCTTCCTTATGAAATTAGGCTTATATATCCTTTGGTTACCTTATTCACCTATAGATCTTCAATATTCTAAAGTGTTCCACATAAAAAATGCTCAAGAAGCTCTCCGCCAATACTCCAAAAGATATTCTCACAAGAAGCTCTCCATTGATCCACAAGAAGGATGATCTACAAGAGACCATTGCTATCTTATTTATACTTTCATNCATGACAAACACTATCCATCTAGGATAGTTTCACCAACAATTTCAAGAGACATGTCAATAATGAAAATAGAGAATCATGAACAAGATATCAACCAAGTACATCATGCACAACATCCATGTGCATTAACCATGTACGTCAACAAATATCATCCATGGAATGTATCCACCATATGCCAACATGTGCATCTACCACTTATGTCAATTATGTGCATATATCAATATGCCAAACAAATACCATCTATGAGTGTACCATCATGCATCATCACTTGCACCAAGCAAGTATATCAACCATGCATCAACAAACTATGACTCCCATTGATGTACAACATGACTATCAACTAAACTCACCAACTACATGTCTCAATATGTAGCCCAACCACATGCAAAATGCATGCACCATGATATCCAACATATGCTTCCAATAATACATCATAAGATATATTAATGAAACTCAAATATGTACCAACCATGTACCCCAATAGATCAACATCAATCCATACTCATGGGTTAATTCCATGTACCCAAGATTTATTTTACATCGTCACCTTACATGATCTAATATAGAACCATGAAAACCTGCAACAAACAGTGCCAAAACCTACAATAAACCATGTCATACCCTGCAACACAGAGTTATACCATCACATCAAGCTGCAACTCATGTGCATTGCCTTTTTCCCAAGGGTTTACCACATATACGCGGTCTATTGCACAACATCTCGCGTATGTACGCGACCTATACAAGGTTAGTCTGCGTATGTACACGACTGATACCACTGTCACCCGCTTATGCTTCATTAGATGACTTACTTGAGCTTCCCTTCAATCTTTCATTCTGTTATGGCTGCTCTATCTTCTTCACCCACTTTTGTAGATGTCCCTGCTCCTCAGAACTTGAGCTCTGGGCATNCATATCCATTACATGAATAACAATGCCCATGAAAAATACTTTCATACCTTTTCTTTGGTGTCCCAAGAATAACTTCTTGATGTCTTCCTTGCTTTGTTCTTTTGAAATTTTCTTTACCTTGTGTAGATGGTTGTTTTACAACATTGTCTTCCTTCTTTGATGGATTTACCTCATGCTTCTTTTAGGTGCTTGCTTCAACATGTGTAACTTCTCCTTTGTATCCAAGACATGATTTATCATATGGTGATCTTTGACTTTCCAAGATCTCATCCAATATTAGTGAGCTATTCAAGAATTTATTTGACTTCTCCACTTTCTTTCCAAGATCAACAATTTAAGCTTCTAACTTACAACATGACTCTTCCTTTTCTTTTATTTGATTCTTCAATAGTTCTTCTAGTTTTTTGGCTTCTTCAATTTGGGTCTTGAGATGGACAATGATTTCAAAACTTTTGCTAATCTCATCATCTACATTCATATCTTCTTTTCGATTCTTGAGTCTTGTGATCTCTTCTTCCTTTTCTTCTAATTGAGTCTTATTTCTCTCTTCTTGTTCTTTGAGCATTTCCTTTAATTTCAAGATGTGCCTTAGACACATCCTAAGAAACTTCTTAGTATTATCCGAAAGTTAGTTATAGTCTATATAATAATGATCACTTCTATATCTATATAAACCCTCTTCGACTTCCTTTTGAAGTTTTAATAGATTTTCTTCTATTCTTTTCATGGGGTAATTACCATCAAACTTTACACAAACTGTTTCTAGATATTCGTCTTCACTTGTAGAGAAAAATTCATCATCATCATTGAAATCAAGGGTTTTTGAGGGTTCTTTACCTTCATTTGAAATATCTTCACGATCTTCCTTTTTGCCAATATCAACACATAATTCTTTGCCTTCATTTGAAATGCCTTCAAGATATTCCTTTGTGCTATCATCACTTGATTCTTTATCTTCACTTGAAATGTTTTCAAGATCACATTTAAGAATAATACAATCAAGATTTTTTGGAGATTCTTTACCTTTAATGATCTTGATGGAGTGATCTTATCTCCTCTAGCTTTAGCCATAGATCCTTGGAGGAAGTGCATTGTCCCATGCTTTCTTTGATAGGGATTGAGAGTCCACTAAGAATGGTCTTGAGATCCAATGCATCATTCTTCTTTCCTTCCCTTTGATATGCAAACTTTGACTTGTTCTTCAAGGGAACCGATCCACCAGTGGCTGCCTTCCAAATAGCTGCTCCCATTGTCTTCAAATATAATCTCATCTCTATTCTCCAAGTAGAATAGTTTTCCTCATCAAGGATTGGAACTTCATCATTCATTTGTGTGTCTATGGATCTCCTTCAATCTTGTTAAGGCTTGTAGTGAAGGCCGGCTCTGATTCCAATTGTTGGACACACCTACCACACTTAGAGGGGGGGTGAATGAGTGTGGGGCTCTTTTTCCCAAAACTTCCTTCTTACACAAAACTCATTAGTTAGAATTCAACATTTACTCATTACCCATTGTTTTCATTTATAACCAGTTATATGTGAACATATATCAACAATATATCATCAACAAGTCATCACTACAAGGAACACAAAGAACACAAGATGTATGCACAATTTTCTTTTTATTACGGACTACAATCCTTGGTGTTTTTCAGCAACAACTGAATAGAGTACAACTCTACAATAGAACCAGATCTATAATGCAAGACTAAACTTACATCCTCAACATCAACTGAGATGAGGCAACAATCCTCAACAAATATCAATCTGTACCATAAACAAGTGTATCAACCTATGCCAAACAACTTGTAATCAACCTGTACCATAAACAAGTGCATCCAACCATGTACCAAGTATATACCAATCATGTGTCAACTAATAATCAACAATGACTCATCAATATGTACCAACATCATCAACTATACACCTCATGTATGTGCCAACTCATCAACTGCTTGTCTCAACCATGACTAGTTTTAGATTAGTCAACAACCTTAACTTGAAATAATCATAACTTTGTACCTGTAATGAATAAAGATCTAAAATTGATACACAATATTGTTCAGTGTGTTTTATTCAATTTGTCCAGGTGTCACTACTTAGAACCTCTCAGAAAATGAGTTATAGCAAAAATGACACACCTTGCTGAATTTTGGCTTATTCTAGAGAGAGACCTTGTTGAGCGTGCCCCACACATAATAGTTGTTGAATTGATCTGAAATTGTTACACAACATACTAAATACTATAATATAACCAACACAATTGGTTTCACTAAATTTGGATCTATTATGAAGAATTTATGACGTTTTTACCCGAAACACCTGTTTTAGACTAGTTTCAGGACTAGCCACAAACCCTATTTTCCACAGAGTGCATATCCAAAAATACAACGAACCATAAGCTGAATTTTTTACCACAAATACTTGGATATGTTTTATCAATGACATATCAATATCATGGTCTCAATCATTATAGAAAAAAAGTTATTCCGAAAATGTTGAGATGACCTGTAAGTAACATACCTTAGAAAGCATCATGAAAAGAATTTATCCTCCCTTGAATTTCGGCCCTATTTTCTTCACCTTCCTTCTGAAATTTGGCTTAGATATCCTTTTTTTACCTCAGTCACCTATATATCTTCAATATTCTCAAGCATTCCACACCAAAAATGCTCAAGAAGCTCTCACAAGAAGCCTTCCACCAATACTCCAAAATATATTCTCACAAGAAGCTCTCCATTGATCCACAAAAAGGATGATCTACAAGAGACCATTGCTATNCTTTGATATGTCTCCTCTAGCTTTAGCCATATATCCTTGGTGGAAGTGCATTGACCCATGCTCTCTTTGATAGGGCTTGAGAGTCCACTAAGAATGGTCTTGAGAGCCAATGCATCATTCTTTTGCAAACTTTGACTTGTTCTTCAAGGGAACCGATCCACCAATGGTTGCCTTCCAAATAGCTGCTCCCATTGTCTTCAAATATAATCTCATCTCTATTCTCCAAGTAGAATARTTTTCCTCATCAAGGATTGGAACWTCATCATCCATTTGTGTKTCTATGGATCTCCTTCAATATTGTTAAGGATTTTAGTGAAGGCCCGCTCTGATACCAATTGTTGGACACACCTACCACACTTAGAGGGGGGGTGAATGAGTGTGGGGCTCTTTTTTCCCAAAACTTCCCTCTTTCACAAAATTCATTAGTTAACATTCAACATTTTACTCATTACTCATTGCTTTCATTTATAACCAATTATATGTGAACAAATATCAACAATATATCATCAACAAGTCATCACCACAAGGAACATAAAGAACACAAGATGTATGTACAATTTTCTTTTTATTACGGACTACAATCCTTGGGTTTTTTCAACAACAACTAAATAGAGTAAAAATATACAAGAGCACCAGATATATAATGAAAGACCTAGCTTACATCCTCAACATCAACTGAGATGTGTCAACAATCCTCAAAAGATATCAATCTGCACCATAAACAAGTGCATCAACCATGCACCAACCTATGCCAAACAACCTGTACCATAAACAAGTGCATCCAACCATGTAACAAGTATATACCAATCATGTGTCAACTGCGCATCAACAATGACTCATCAATATGTACCAACATCATCAACTATACACCTCATGTATGTGCCAACTCATCAACTGCTCAACCATGACTAGTTTTGGATTAGTCAACAACCCTAACTTGAAATAATCATAATTTTGTATATGTAATGAATAAATATATGAAACTAATACACAATGTTGTTCATTTTGTTTTATGCAATTCCTCCAGGTGTCACTACTTGGAACCTCTCAGAAAAGGAGTTATAGCAAAAATGACATACCTTGCTGAATTTTGGCTTATTCTAGAGAGCGACCTTGTAGAGAGTTCCCCGCACGAAATGTTTGTTGAATCGATATGAAACTATTACACATGATACTAAAGCTTATAATATAACCAATACAATTGGTCTCACTGAATTTGGATCTTTTATGAAGAAGTTATGACGTTTGTACCCGAAACACCTGTTTTATACTAGTTTCAGGACTAGCCACAAATCCTATTTTCCACAGAGTGTATCTCCAAACAAACAATGAACCAAAAGATAAATTTTGACCATAGATATTTGGATATGTTTCCTCAATGGAAATCAATATCATGGTCTGAATCATTATAGACAAAAATTTATTACAAAAATGGTGAGATGACCCGCAAATAACATACCTTAGATAGCATCATGAAAATAATTTATCCTCCCTTGAATTCCGGCCCTCTTTTCTTCGCCTTCCCTCTGAAATTCGGATTAGATATCCTTTGGTTACCTTAGTCACCTATAGATCTTCAATATTCTCAAGTGTTCCACACCAAAAATGCTCAAGGTGCTCTCCACCAATACTCCAAAAGATATTCTCACAAGAAGCTCTCCATTGATCCACAAAAGGGATGATCTACAAGAAACCATTGCTATATTATTTATACTTTCATCCTCTAGGTCANACCTTATCAATCATGATAAGACAATAATGTGTCATTTATACATTTTTCCAACAATGCATCATATACCAATGAAACCACATTGATCCATCTTCATCATGTATCAATGACAACTCATTGATCCATCTTCATCATATCATTGACAACTCATTGATCCATATTCATCTATGCTTTCTCATCAAGGATAATACATATTACATTACATCAATCATAAATCAATCAATCCTTTGGCATCAATCAAATAATCACTTGACATCAATCAATGAAACCATTGGCATCAATGACAACATAATCCAACAGATCTCTCTAAGGAGATCTACATGGAGCAGCCGCAGGGATTTATGCAGGACTCATCTTTGGTCTGTCGACTGAAAAAGTCTCTTTATGGCCTCAAGTAGGCTTCGAGGGCATGGTATGCCAAGATGGACTCCTACCTGTTGTCACAGAACTTTGTACATTTTAAATCAGACCCGAATGTCTACATGCTCAGGATGACTGGTTCACTTCTACTTTTAATTCTGTATCTTGATGATTTGATGATCATCGGGTGCTCGACTTCAATGATTGCTGCAGTCAAGAAGATTTTACATGAAAGGTTTTTGATGATGGCCATGGGTCTGCTACATTTCTTTCTTGGACTTGAGACCAATCAGGATGCATCAGGCATCAAACTGTCTCAGGCCAAGTATGCACGAGATCTCCTTGAGATATTTCACATGACAGACTGCAAGTCTACTCCGACTCCTTTCCTATCAAGAGTCAAACTTGAGGATGGCGGGGAGACTCCATTGGAAAAAAGATCAAAGTCCTCCGAACTGATAACAGGGTAGAGTATTTAAATCATGAGATCCAGAATCTTTTCCGTGAGGCAGGGATCCAGTTATAGTACACAGTTCCCTATACTCTGAAGCAAAACAGAGTTGCTGAGCAGAAAAACAGATCTCTAAAAGAGATGGCATCCTGCATGCTGCATGAAAAGTTACTACCATAGAGACTATGGGCCAAAGCACTTAATTATAAAACATACATCCAAAATATATCTCCCCATAGATTTGTCAAGGATAAGATCCCCTACGAGGCTTGGAGTGGACTCAAAACGAAAGTGGCCCACTTTCACATTTTTGGTTCACGTGCATGGGCCTAGATTCCCTTTGAAAAGAGGAAGGCACTTGACCCACAGAGCACTGAGTGCATTTTTGTTGGATACCCCGATGGTGTGAAGGGATATCAGCTTATTGATCTTTCCTTGGACCAGCTCATCATTGAGCGTAGTGTCCAATTCGAGGAAAGTGTCTCGCATGTACCTCAACAACCACATGCAGACACCTTCACTCTTCCACCTGTCCGAGATGATGAGCATGCACATGCCGAATCTTCTTTAGATGAGAGTTCTGATTCAGAGGACTGAGATGATTCTGTTAGGGTCCTAACCCGCATATAGGTAGAACAATATATTCGGATATAATAAAGGTCAATATTAATAAGGCCTTTCAATAAAATAGAATAAGGTGAATGTAAGAAGACCTAATAGAAGCTTCTGCTTTTAGAAGGATCTTCCTCTAAATGCTTCTTTTTAGTATAAATAGAAGTTGAGGGTATGAGAACCACATCTTGGATATTATTGTAACAGAGCTCTGCTCAACTGGAGGTTGCCCTCTCGAAGAGGCCCGTGAACATTGCTTTCAGATTCAAAGTGCTATTTATGTTATTATTCTCATATCATTTCAGTGCTATTGTGGTGAATGTTCTGGTTATATTGCTGTTATTCTGCCATTTCTAGCATTTTATTTATGTTCTACATACATTTTATATCTGGCATATTACAAGTGGTATCAGAGCACTTTCCTCGACAGAAAGTGTGGGTTAATTTTTTTTTTCTTCAGTGTAGAGACGTATTCTGACGTCTTTAAGGCACATAGATCTGTCGTTATGCGCATAAACCCACGATTGAGGGATTCATACACGCATGAAGTACAAGTGGTACTTAAGAACACATCTGTTGGCCACCCTTGTAACCCCTATTGATACCTCTTCGAGTGGTATCGCATCAGACAACACCTGTGTATGGATCGACCTAGATTACTTGAAGGCCTCTTTAGATAAATCAATCAGCCACCTGACTGCTATAGTGTCACCGAGAACAAAACTTGGGAAGATACTCTCTAGTACCTGGGTAGTCCGATAGTACAACTAAGGGTACGATCTATCCTCCTTAGTTAGTGCCTTGAGATATTGGACCGAGTACTACTATTGGACCCTGCATGTATATCAGAGAGCTATAGCACAGGGCAAACCCTTGACTGTAGAACCCTTGAGTACCTAACCCTTGGGGACAGAAACATAAACAAATTAAAACAAACAAGATCTATTGGCAAGCAACTGTGTTCGGGTTGCCAAGTAAATACACATTTCTTTCTGGTTAATCATTTGGGAATTTCCTCTATGCAGTATTCTTCAGGCCGGAGTATAACTTCAAAAAAAAAAAAAAGTCTGGAAATTTTTTCACCATTATTGAGACCTGTTCCATTGGATTCATCTCTTTGTCCTCATCACATTCATCCATATTATTTTTCGGCAAAATTTTTGACCCCGCCCGCCATTTTTCAGTTCGCCCATCCTCATGGCCCATACCCGTAGCCAAGACTTGGAAGCTCACTTCAAAACCTTGCAATCTGGTCTCATCGAGACCCAACAAGAAGTGAAACAACTTCGTGCCAATGTTGCCGCCATCAATACAACCATGCAGTCCTCAATGGAGGAAATCAAGCAAGACCTCACCACCCAGCTTGAATCAGTCTTTTCGGCACTTTGCACCAAACTGCACATCCCTACAGATAACCCTTCCTCTTCCTCACCTCCACAGACTGAAGGTGACCATACCTCTTATTCCCATAACTTTCAAAACCATAACTTTCAACGTGACCTATGCCTTCCACGGGTGGATGTGACCAAATTTGATGGCTCAGACCCCACTGGTTGGGTAGCCCAAATGGAACATTATTTCTCTTTATACGACATTACAGATAACTTGGCCAAACTCCGATATGGTGTTCTCCATCTAGATCAAGAAAGTTGGCAGTGGTGGCAATGGAGAAAAACTTCTCGTCAAGGGTATATTGCTTGGACAGACTTTGTGGCGAAGCTTTATGAACGCTTTGACACTGACACCAACCATTTGGGTCATTTGACAAAGTTGAAACAATTAGGAACAGTGGAAGACTTTATAGCTGCCTTTGAGCGCCTGGCTATTAGAATAGAGGGCATGTCTGATGCCTTTTTCCGAGAGTGTTTTATCAGTGGCCTCAAGGATGAGATTCAGGACCATGTCCTCATGGTTCGGCCTCAGAGTTGGGTAGAGGCTACTAAAAGAGCTAAAGAAGCACAACAAGTTGTATCTTCTCAAAACTGAAAACCCTCCTTTATCCCTCACCCTAAACCAGTAAATCCCACTACTCCCTCTGCTCCACTCAAGATCCAAAAATTGATCAGGCTGAAATGGTTGAACGCCAACTCAAAGGCCTTTGTTATAACTGTGATGGCAAATATTTCTCAGGCCACAAGTATAAAGAACAAAATCTTTTTATGGCCATCTCCGAGGATATTTCAGAAGAGGATGTAGAAACTCCCCTTGTGTCTGAGTCACCTGAATCCACTGACATAACCCCTCCCTCGGACCCTCCTGAAGTAGAACCAGTCATTTCCCTCAATGCTCTCATTGGCTTCTCCGCTCCCCAAACCCTCAAGCTAATAGGTTACATCAAGCATCGGAA
>JZKD02S1859007.1:104660-117415 GCA_000966675.3 Picea glauca | reverse complement strand
GTGTCACTTGACATCTAACTAATCCTTGAGAAGCCATTTGAATCCTCCTTGACAGGTGGCAACCTGCCAACAAGGCGAATATTAAAATCGTGACCGCTACAGGAAATTAGGTAGCGTCGCTGTAAAATAGTTGGTAGCGCCAATTCTATGTCTAATATATCTCAAGACATAAAAAATTTTGAAAAAAAGAGAGAGGTGTTTGTTATTTGGAATGTTATGAACAAAAACCTCCTCCAGTTTTCAAAAATACCCTCTCAATTGTTCACAATCCAAGTTTTAAGTTAGTCACTCAAAACTGGCAGAAGCGTCCTTGCAAAATAATTCTGCACAATTGGTCTCTGCCAAAATTTTAGTAGCGTCTTTAGGTAGCGATCGCCTATGTGTCTGTGTGCAATTCGGTAGTGTAATTCCGTGGGTGATTTTGATGCTTGGAACCTTGTGAGAGTGTTGTCAATGCTTGTTCTTGACACTTGGCACCTTAAATTTGAATGCTGGTCTCTCTCCTGGCACTTTGTGTATAACTTGATCGATATGCTAACATTGGCCCATGTCTTTGGCTAGTGTTGTCTTGAGATGTCGATTAATGCTTGAACTTGGAGATTGGGCATAATCCAATATAATTTTAATTTTCCCCAAAATAAATAAAATATCCCATAACAATTATATTCATTTGCCAAAATGAATAATGAAGGACTTATGCAAAGCTGAGGCATAAACCAATCTTGTGCTAATAGATTGAAGAGCCTTTTGTTTATATATGCTTGAATTTGGTAACCATCTCCCAACTCCCCCCAAGATCTGGCCTAAAAAGGGCCCAATATCCCCCCAAAATGACCAAAATCCCATAAAATGCTAAATAAATCATAGAAAATCTTTATTATAAAGTGGAAAAACCCACTTTAGGCATACAAATGGGCGCAGCCCCCTAATCACATGCTCATGGTCACTTGGTGTGCTCCATGTGGCCTAGCGATAGACTACTTATGCACTGGCCTCCTGAAATCCTACTCCTGGTCGTATGCTGGAAGGCCATATGGTCACGGTCTAGTTCCCCCACACGCTAAACAATGGTTAGACCCCCGATAGTGTAGCCCATGGTTAATTCCTTGGTCAGTGGGCTAGCCCGACCAACCAGGGCTTACCCCTACCTCCACGCTAACAACCAAAGGAATCGAGTCATATGCAATCCCACAAGATCAGGGGCTGGAGCATATATAACAACCACCAACGCTTAAGTGTAGTGGTTACATTGTAGGGTCGTGTGGGAACATGCCAAGGGTTGGGGCCTAGCTCTAGCCCTTACTCTGCCCATAAAACATGTCATTCAAACTCAAATAGTAGTGCGGCCACCATAGTGTAAGAACCAAAGGGAGGGTAGGCTGGCCATCCCGACCCTGCCAAGTCATTCACCCGGTCGGAGGTCGCGCGGTCAAATACTATAGAGTCTAAAATTTTTGCAATAACATTAACCAACAAATGGGTGCCATGTGGCATCCCATGACTGGGCCATGTGGCACTATACCATATGATAAAAATACTACCACGTGTCAGTGCACGATTCATCCACTTGTCTGCATGTATGTATTCCTAGTCAGCAACCAACTGTACCTGGCATGTCAACCCCTTGCCACGTGTCGTGCTTACCTGCCATGTGTCACCCTTGCAGTGGTGCCACATGTTATTCCTTATGCCCAATCAACACACTGTGCCTTGCCATGTCAGTTGTATGACCGTACAACCTGTACAATCAGTTACCATGTGGCAATGTATTGACTGTACAATCATCAAATTTTTGCCTGTTTGGCCAAATGACAAGACCGCGATATCTGGAGCATATGATGTCCGTTTGAGTCCGTTAAAGTTGCGTTGGGTTCATATCAACGAGGTCTACGCACAGGTCCATTTTGAAGCCATTCTGAGCACTTTTATTTTTAGGCCTTCCTGGACCCATTTTGGTCCCGAGATCCAATTCTCGATCAACAACCCTAGAATTAAAAAGTTGCTAGGAAGTAGGTAACCCTAGGCCCTAGCGATTTTCCTTCTTCTTTAGGTCAAGCTTGAAATAAAATATGAATTCTTAATGAAGCAATAGTACTAAAGTGCTACTAAGGTAGGGCTCTAGTATATGCTTCAAGGGAGGTGTCTTCTAACAAAATCAATTAGGTGAAGAGTTATTGGGAGAAGGACAATAACATGTGTTTTTCTCCTAGGGTTTCACACTAGAAATTTCATAATCTTATAAATGAACAAGTGAAAGATACCATAACCATTCAAAAGAAAGAAGGATTTCATATTTCTACTTCACCAAGAATAATATAGTCACAAGCCCTAGTTGAAGCCTTTCCACCATGAAAATGTAAAAATACTCCAGTAAAAGCTCCCTCCAAGAGTTGCACACCACTTAGTTAAGCCAATAGGCCTTAAAATAGGCTAAATTTCAGACCTCACAGTTGTGTGAGTGAAAGATGATGAATAAAAATGAGAGTTTGATCTCTTATTTATATAATACAAATGACCTTTAATTACATTTTAGGTAAAAAAAGGCCGACATGGCCAGTTTACATCAAAAATCTAGTTTTACATAAAATTAACAATAAAAACCCTAATTTTATCTTTTTAGGGTGACGTTGGCTCCCCTCTTTCAACGCTAGACTTCCAAAGTGAAATGTTGGGGCTCAAAACCCTTCAGGAACTGCCACACGTGCCAACCAAAGTCGTCCTCATGCCAAATACCTCAACTGGATGACGTCAAGGCTTTGAATGATGACATCACGGGCCTTCAAGGGCCAATGTCATGGTGTGAGGGAAAGACCCCCCTGGGTCTAGGTCGACCAAAGTACCTATGGTGGAACATCCTCCCTTTTCTCTAGTGCAAGCCTCCAGTATCCCTCTGCCCCTGGCTAGGGTTTCAACATCCATCCGCTGGGATTTTATCCCTATGGAGGTCTGAAATAATCATCTTCCCATATGTACCTGTTCATCGAGTATGCTCCTGCAGTAGCAACAAGTATGCCCTCCATGGGATAATAAGTCACATGGAGAAACATAACACAATACCTCATCTTTGAATGGCTTGATGTCATACGACATACACCATTGTTGACTGACGTGAAGACTGATCCCTTGGCGGATCCATCCGATGGTGTAGGGTTGCAGGTGTGACGTTTTCGAAAGGGATAACTGCTTGATGACCTCCACTGGGATGAGGTTCTTCTGGCTACCGCTATCAATGAAGAAGTGCAGCGGAGTGACTTTCACCCACATCTATGAATGAAAGAGGCACTCACCTTCCTTTGGCTCATCAGGTTCACCGGGCTAGATCTTGGTGGTAGCAATGGTGGCACTGGGTTCTGCATCAATGATCTGTCTCCCCTTTTATGGCTATGACTCAGAGTCATAACTCACATCCGATTAAGAAGCTTTCACCTCTACCATCGATGATTTCTTTGAGCGGCAATGAATAGTGTTATGCCAAGGGCTCTTATGGAAGTCACACCACTTCTCATTATATTTCTTCATCTTTTCATTGTCCTTCTTTGCTTCCAGCTTCGACTAGTTTTGCTGAGGCTATCCATATTTTCTATGTCCTTTTTTCTATGGGTTGGGGCTGTCCTTGCCTTGCTTCTGTTGTGAAGGGTTCCCAGACCCAAAATGTCGCATCTTTTGTTTGAGCTTATGCTCGATTTTGACATCATATTGATAGGCCGCACTTAAGAACGAGATGTACAAAAACTCTATTTCTTCCCTGATGTATCTATGTTGACCACCGTGATACTTGAGCACCAGATTTCACTCATAATATTTGATACCCAGCTTGGTGTGCAAGATATGGAAGATATTTGTGAACTATGGCACTGCTTGGTCCCTTTCCTGCGTAGTGTGGTCCATTTTGTGTATAGGTCATCATAACTTCCAACATGGTAGTATTTTTCTTTAATAGCATCCTTGAAGGATTCCCAAGTAAGTGCGATTGTAAATAATGAGGGTTCCTCTATTGCCTTTTTCTCACACAAAGTCTCCCACCAATATTTGACATGGGGGACGACTTTGAGGAGTGCAAAATTAATATTTTCTCTATTTGAAAAGTTATGGACAAAAAAATACCCTTCTAGCAGATTTAACCATTTGTCTACAACATCTGCGTCTATTTGACCTTCAAATATAGGAATATCAAAGTTGATCTGTACCTTGAAGGGGGCAGTGCCTCCGCTCGAGGTAGATGCATCGCTTGTTGACAACCGTCAAAGGATTTGTGGAAATTTGTCCATCATCCCATTCCTCTGTTGCTCGAGCGCTTCCTCGAGCAACATTTTGAAAGGATCTCTTGTCCCATCATCTTGTTTTTCACCCACCATGGAAGGTTTCTTGGGTGTGTGAGAGCAGTTGTTCTCAAGAGAAACAAGATCGAGACCCAACTCTTTATACCCTCATCTCATCGGGGACATGCACTAACAAACGACAAGGAGCATACCTCTCTCATACCACTGATCTGGATTTATGAGCAGAATGAAATGAAAACACAGATTTATAATATTAACATAGAGACACAGTGAATAAAAACAAAGATATAGTAAAACTAGACGTCTATTAAATAAGAAATATGCTGAAACTGTAAAATTCAGAGTAAAAAAAGCTTGCTAGAATGGTGGAAACTTATCTCTGAGAAGAGGTGTGATAATTATGCTCATTCGGAAGAAGATGAATATAATGAGGCTCTGAAGGCCTTTTTACCATAAACATGAAATCCAAAACCCTAGACATAAAAAAACCTAACCCTAGGAGATGAAGCGCCAAACGTCATGTGGGCCCCATTGTGGTAAGTTCGTACATCAACTTCTAGGGGTCGTAACTTTTGCATATGATCTCCATTTAGGGCGCATTCTAGCGCATTGGAAAGGTATTGACGAGAAGCTTCATTTAGGGGGATTAATGAGAGCCTTTGTTGCATGATCGCAAAAAAGTGTCGTTTAGGCCCTCAAAATGGCCTTGGAAGTTCAGAAACCGAAAAACTGCTAAAAATAGTAAGTTGCTAAAGAATTGTTTTTAGCCAGTTGGACAAGGTGGGTGGCCACCAAGATCCTACCAAATCTTTGGAAAGCACAACAAACAACCATTTCATGATTATACTTCCATAGCATGTTGAAAACTTGAAATTCATTATGATTTGTGGGGCCCTATACATGTTCCTTCTGCAAATGGAAATAAATATATCATGTCTTTTATTGATGATTACACCAGGATGTGTTGGGTGTACTTTTTGAAAGATAAATCACAAGCTTTTGAAACTTTTTAAAAATTTCATGTATGGATTCAAAATGAAGCTCAACCTTGTATTCACTCTCTTCATACTGATAGTTGAAAATAATACACATCTAATGAATTTGAAATCTACCTTCGCCAACATGGGATCAAGCATCAAACCACAATTTCATACAATCATCAACACAATGGTGTAGCTGTATGAATGAACAAGACACTCCTAAATATGGTTCGTTCCATGATGTTTTTCAAGTATGTAAAATTGATGTTTTGGGTTTATGCAGTTCTATGTGTAGTTTATGTGAAAAACATGTGTCCATCTCATGCTCTTAAAAATAAGACTCCTTATGAAATGTGGTATGGCCGCATTCCTTTGATGAGGAATCTCAAGGTATTTGGTTCCACTTGCTATGCCTTGATTCCTAAAGAGAAAATAAGCAATCTTGATGCAAGGAGTTGGAAGTGCATCTTCTTGGGCTACTCAATACCACCAAGGGATATCTTCTTTACGATGAGAAAAACAAGAAATTCATCCTTTTCAGAGATGTATTCTATCTTGAATCCTCCAAGAATGACGAAATTGTTGAGAGGCAATTTGATCATCTAGGCAGATTCACTTGTGTAAAGACATATCATGAATTTGATGATGATATTCTGGATCTTAAAGGGGGGATCCTTGTCTTGGTTCAATCTTTGAAATCTCCTTTTGAAGCACCATCTTCCCCACATGAAGAAGTTCCAGCCACTTCATCAGAACCTGAATTTCATTTGGATGATGTGATTGAGAGTGTTGGCACAGGGGCAGACCCAAGGTTCAACGCCGCAACAACGCACCAATAAAACCCTAACTACCAGCCCTTTCGGCAACACCTGCGAAGCAGATGAAGCCTCACCCGAGGTAGAGAGAGGGGTGGTTGTAGGACTCAGATGTCTGCAACCTTGCCTAAGACACTGATCTGTGATTCTAACACTTATCAAAGCACTCATAAGTTAACATTAATCAATATCCAGTCTTAGCTACAACGCAGTTAAACCCTAATTATAGAGTATCACAATATTCATTCTGATCTAAGGTATTTAAGCACTAAGCATATGTACATAAGTCAGATCTAACATCCATCCATATTATTAAGCACTAAGCATCAACAAATCATTCATCTATATTAAAGCACTAAGCAAGTAAACACATCAATACATCACACAAAGCATAGCAACACAACATGTACGCGGTTCACCCCCACCCTGGGGCTATGTCCACCAACTCTTCTCTTCTTTATTATCTTTGGTCAAGCTTATTACAGGCACCTATCATCCACGTTCTACTCCACAGAAGACAGGAGATTTGCGCACACTCCGCTAGATCCCCCTTCTTCTAGCTAGGGTACAACACCAAGCCTTCACACAATCTCTTACAGTTACTTGCACTAGCCTTGCAAGCCTCACACAGTATGCACAAAGCACTTACAACTGTTGATCACATAAATCAAACTCTAGCACTTATCACACCAACCTACTAGGTCTCTCTTTCTTACATCACCTATCTACTTATTTATAAATATGCCTAAACATGGGTAAACCCATGGGACGACATCCCATTCCCATTACATAATCTCGAATCCCAAAAAGGGCCCTAAAAGGGGTTGAGATCTTACGATCTCTACTTTTTCTTGCGCTCGACCTTCGATAGCTTGTTGAAGTCCCAAAATTAGGTAAAACATGACCAAGAATCCTCAAAACTTGGTCAAGGGCCAATAGGCCCCCAACACTCATCTATGACTCGTCCCGAGTCACTCTGATCTGACTAGTTTTGCTTCAAAAGCCTCGATCTTGGCTCGAGCTGCTTCAACTTATTGCTGTGCCACAACCTCTTGTTCAACGAACTCTTGTATGACTTCTTTTTTGACAGGTCCCTCTAGGCACTGTTTAGCTGCAGTGACAACTTGCTCCAATTCCACTCCTCGTCCTTCGATCTCTCTAAACAATTGGTAAGCCTCATCCTGTATAGGTTGGAGCCTCTGAATTACTTCCATAACTCTGCTCTGAATAGTGTGGATCTGTTGCTAGGTGGTGCGCTGTTCTTGGGATCACTTCATTCTTTCCACAACTGACAGGGGCTTCAACTGCGCCTGTATTGTCTCTGCTTGTTGCTTCGCTTCCTGTAGCTGTGAGTCCATTGCCTTTAATTCTAGATTCTTAGTGAGTCACTCATACATCTGGGCACTACGATCACTCAGTTGCTTGCATTGAATGGAAAAGAATTTGATTCTTTCAACTGCACTTCAAGCAATTGCTTCTCTTTGATCCCTTACATCCTGCGGGGTGTCGGGTACGGTGCAGAGCTCTAAGTCTGCTATTCATTGATGTAGCTGCTGGATAGCTTCTGGGAGATGCTCTACTTGATGCATGACTTGGTCTTCTTCCTATGGTTCTAATCCTGTCACAGAGTGGAGTGCTCTATTGACTGCTTCTTTCACTTCGAGTTGCTCTGCGAGCAACTGTTCTTTTTCTTGTTGCATCTGTGCTTTCTCTTCTTCAAACTTTGCCTGGAGAGCAAGCTTCTCTTGTTCTACAAGTCAACGTTGTTCTACAAGTACTCATTGCACTTGCTTCAAGGCCTGGGTGGCTTGTTCTATTTATTCTTGTGCGCGACGAAGGCGAGCTTCGAACGCATCAGCTAGTCGACGGAGTTGGGATGGCTCATCTCCCAACTCTGGTTCTCCTGATGGCAAGGGCACAGTGGACATTGCGTGGCTGGGCTGAAGGTCCTGCTGTACCCCTCAGAGGTCAACCTTAATTCTATCATACATTTCCTCCTGCTTAGCTTCTTGTTTCTCCACAATTTCTAGAGAAGCATCGTTTAGGGATGCTATGATGAAGTCAAAATCATCGTTAGTGAGCACAGTATTCATCTTGGTCATGGTGGCTCTGGATTTCTTCCGGGAAGAAGGTTTCAGGGGAGAAACCTTCCTCTTCTTCAGGGGATCAACCTCATCTCTGAGCGGTGTTACTTCTCCTTGCTTATGTTAATATCCTTTTCCATTTATCTCTTCTACTTCGTGATCACCCCCTCGGTCAGGTGATACTGAAGCAGTCTTGCATGAGGCATTTCTTAAGTCTTGGACCTCTTTAATCTTCTTCCTTCTGCTGGTGCTAGGTGTGTTTTGTTCTTTGTGAGTGGCCTCCGGGTTGTCCAGTTCAAGGTCAGAAATCTCTGTAGGGTCAGCGGGGATAAGGAGGTCCGTGGACCAGTCCTTAGTGATCTCCTTAAGGTCCTCTTCCGTGAGTTTGTAGTACAACTAAAGCTGCTCCTTATGTTCATCAACTCATGCTGTAATGTAGATGAAGTGTTGATCTGCGCATAACTTCATTAGGGGTCGAAACCTCTGTAGGGTGTTCAAATTCATGAAAGGTTCAACTTCGATGGCTCTCTTCAGCTAAAGGTAATATGTGTGAAAAACAACGTTCGAATGCCACTATTTGTTCATATCACTCAAGTACCAGAGTGTGGTGAACTTCACAACAAGTGGCTCAAACGGTTCAATATCCGAAAAGGTCGCACCTTCCAGCATATCCCAGGCAATAAAGGCGATGAGGATTAGGAGCCAGCTAAAGTGAAACTCGTAGCCCTGATCCTGTGCCTCGCAACAGTCTAGTTCGAGCTGATTAACTAGGTACTTCACCCAGTTCATCTGTAGACCTTCCACACACTTCCCTGTAAGGTCATTGACAAAGCCTGTGACCTACGTGGGTCGATTCTTCCTTACTAATTTTTCGGCTATTAACTGGCAGGCTAGGTGCACTACACGATTCTGGATGGAGGCTACCTTGTAGGCTCGCGTCCCCTTTTCAACATCGTTGTATGTATCTTTGATCTTCTATGCTAGTGTGCTATCTGTGGATTTTTCTGGATAAAACTCCTGCGGGTCGGGTCCTTGCATACTTAATCTAGTGATCCTATGGATCAACATCGAATCGAATGTGATACGATGGTCTATCCATGAGTAGTCACCATGGTAACATGAAAGGAGTAGCTTGACACATGAGTTGATTTGTTGGTGCCTTCTGAAGTGTGTGTTATAGGATAAATCGGTAAATGCAGACATAAACTAATCTCCCTAGATCTAGAACAAAACATGATAGGACATGATGCTTCCCCTAAGTTATAATCATTGATCTAAGTGTCAAAGAAGGAAGTGATGAATTACCTTTGAGATCACTTCCTTATGTATTTGTTGTTCCCACTTCGCTCTGATGCTCTTGTGAAACCGGATCTGCAACTACACAAACCAACCAAAGTGAAAGCAACTATGATAGATTCAATGAAAACTTAGACATGTGATCAAGGATTCATGTAATAAAATGAGAATAATTTTATGGGAAACAAACATGCCACTGTATTATATTGAATGAAAGTGGAAGATACAACCCAAATGCCTTGATGTCGCAAGTTCCCTTTTAGTGGTCGTTCATTCCAACACACACATATATTCGTTCAAGAGTTTGCATGAAGGTGATCTTCAAAAGTTTGATGGACGAATGTAGACCTCAAACATCAATTGAAATATTATTCTTCACACATTCTCCAACCTATTCTTCCAGCAATCCTTTGCTCAACTTTGCTTAACTGTGCTTAACCTTTTCGATGAGAAGCCCATTATTATATAGGAGAAGATAAAGTGGTTAAAGGGATGAGGATGACCCCACCAGATCAGAGAAGTCAGTAGGATCATAACCATACAGACGCCACCTCACATTCCAGAAGATTCTCCTTCTAGAAACTTCTTGAACCCCTTTCCTCTTTTGGCTTTCAAACGCCACTGCACCCTTCCTATATAGTAGCCTACGGAAATCCTGCAAGCCAGCTATAGAGCAGCCTGCGGAAATCTTTGATTTCTGCACTATACACTATGGGTAGCCTGTGACGTCCTTCTAAAAAGTAGTCTTTTAGAGGAGGAAAGAAATCACTTTTCTCAGGCAAAAGATTATTTTGAGGGCCTGATTACATGCTTGTAAAGTCATCATGAGGGTGACCAAAATAATGTGTAACAGAATGCCCCCCAAAGTATGAGGTCGGAACTTGTGACGACCGAAATACTTTGTAAAATACATGTGTGTGTTGGGAACAAAGAATGCACCAATCAGGAACTTGGAAACAAACAAGCATCTGCACAATACGATACCATATCTAAAGTAGGCATTCCCATGTTCAGACTACAAATGATTGAACTTATAAGTGTAAGTCATGGCCACTAATAATACAATGTGGATCCATGTCATCAAAATGTTACATAGCCACCAAGAATACACTGTGGATCTATGTATGAGAAAAATTTGGATGCAAACATAGCCACAATACATACAAAGTGGTTCTATGTGTCAATACAAATAATCAATATTCCATCGTAACTTGGACCATGAATGATGAGATCCAGGGTCTTCAAACCCGTCGTTCGTAAGTACAAATCTAGCCATGTGATTACAAGTGTCGAAGTCGAACATGGTCAGAAACCACTTAATTACCGTCATTGATGAAAACCATTAACAAGTGCGAGGGAAATCACCATTGATGTCAATGACTCCCAAGGTACCTTAGTACAATCCAATGAATGTGAATGAATGAGATGAAGTCAAACATTCGATGTAATCTTTTGATCAGGGACCAATGATGTGAATCCACTGTCAAGAGCGAAGAAACCTACCATTGAGGCATGCAAGATCTAAGGTACTAAATGATTTCTAAGTCTCATCCCTAGATAATGAGTTGAAGTTGTCAGGAAGAGACTCGTCACAAGAGGGCCTTGATGTATCCCCCATCAATGACATGAAATAAGTAACAAATTTAGGATAGAGTGAAACATAAATATGATTTGAAACTGACACAGGGAAGGTCGACATGGTAGGAATTAACAATTGCAGATGGCCGACTCAAGAGAGGGCTCATTCGGACTGCTCTTGAACATATGGATGACATGACGACAGTCTTGGGAGCATTGACTCAAAGACGACCCAATATGTAAACTTGCAGAAAGTTAGACGAGAGACAAATGGATTTCCCAACCTAGATTTAAATGAAAAAAGGGGTGTCATCTTCAAGAGCGAGTAGTACTTCCACTGACACAGATATAGAGACACATTCCTATCCCAAATTTCCTTCACCATTTCTGGTGAGTACCTCTTTATTTTTACACAAGCTTGAGGAAGATAACATATGCTTGTAATGTAAGCTCATCCTTCGGACAAGTCCCTTGGAGTATTTTTAACGAACCCTAAGAAGGAGTGGTTCGGTCCCATGTGGGTCTTTCGATGTTTGTTTAACGAGTCCAAAGATAGAAAAATCAAGGGTTTTTCATGTTTATAGAGTCTGAAAAACACTTAAAGAGAACTCTCCCAGTTCCTTTTTCGTAAAATAGCTCGATGGGACCGAAAAAGTGATAAACTATTGCCCATCGAACACTTTATTCAAATACTTTTACGAGCGTGAACAGAACAAGGTCCCTCGACAATCTTTTCATTTTTATGGAGTGTGAAAAGAGCTTAAATGATACTCCATGCATGTCGCTTTTCGTGTTACCAAGATGAGTACGAAAGGACGACAAAAGTATACTCAGTTGCGTTCTCATAAATTTTCGAGCACGAGAACGAACGAAGAGTGAAATCGAGGTTTTACTAAAAAACCTTGAAAAATATCGATATGCGTAACAAAGAGAAAACAAATTAAGGAACAAAGATCTATACTCAGTTAATCAGGACTTTAGTCTTCTTCCCGCAAGAAACAAGACACTCACGAGACTATTAGTTTTGAGGGTTTATAACCAAACACATTTATATAATATAAAATATTATGAAAGAAGGTAAAAAATGAAATAAATAAGAGTAAGAGCTCTTTTTTACCATTTCATTTGTATTTGGTCAAGAACTTGTCTAAAAAACCCTTTTTCACCCCTTACTTCGACGATCGATTGCGAGGAGCACAGGAGATCAATCGATGGACGGTTTCCGTGAAAATAATAAGTTCTTCATCTTCTTCCTTTTCAATGGTTTAAAATTTGTTTTTGGTGGTCACAAAATGATTTTTTTGGTGATTTTTGGGCCGGTAAGCGTGCGCTGGGGCCGCCGCAGGTGGCCAATATCGGGCCCTGTGGAAATCAAGGATTTTCGCAGGTGACCAATGGCTTGCCTGTAGAAATCCCACACTATAATTGAAACTCAGTTGTGGCGGCTGAAAACCAAAAAAGAAAAGCAAGCGTTGAACCAAAAAGAATTCCAAAAAGGATGGATAAAGGTGCTAACTATCCTCTCTTACTTCCATGCAGGTGTTTGATCGCAAAAATGTTGGAATGGAGAGAACTTGAGCATGAAGATGACAACTCTATGGCTTTGAATGATCTAGGAACCATTAACGCTCTTCAACAACGTGGCCTATTGAAATTTTTCAAAATCCAGGGCATGAGATCCCAACGAAGACTATTAGAGTACTTGATCCATATGTGGGACGC
>JZKD02S1859007.1:78159-95269 GCA_000966675.3 Picea glauca | reverse complement strand
GTGAACTTTCAAACTCAGAGAGTTTGAATGGATCTCCCACAGACTGAGAGACTAAATTCAGATAAAAAAGAGTAGGTAAAAACAAATGGCCAACAAAAAACCACAATCAAGTCATATCCCTAGTGGAGTCGCCAATTTTGTTATATAATAAATCTATAAATGCGGACATGAACTAATCTACCTAGATCCACCTGGATCTAGAACAAAACAGGACAAGAAATGATGCTTCCCCTAAGTTATAATCATTGATCTAAGTGTCAAAGAAGGAACTTATGACTTACCTTTGAGATCACTTCCTTATGTCTTTGTTGTTCTTGCTTCGCTCCAATGCTCTTGTGAAACCAAATTTGCAATGACACAAACCAACCAAAGTGAAAGAAACTATGATAGATTCAATGAAAACTTAGACATGTGATCAATGATTCATGTAATAAAATGAGAATAATTTTATGGGAAAGAAACAAGCCACTGTATTATATTGAATGAAAGTGGAAGATACAACCGAAATGCCTTGATGTCGCAAGTTCCCTTTTGGCGGTCCTTCATTCCAACACACACATATATTAATTTCGGAGTTTGTATGAAGGTGATCTTCAAAAGCCTTATGGATGAATGTAGACCTCAAACAACAACTGAAATAGTATTCTTCACACAATCTCCAACCTATTCTTCCAACAATCCTTTGCTCAACTTTGCTTAACTATGTTTAATATTTTCCATGAGAATCCCATTATTATATAGGAGAAGTTGAAGTGGTTAAAGGGATGGGGATTATCCCACCAGATCAAAGAAGCCAGTAGGATCATAACCATACAGACGCCACCTCACATTCCAGAAGATTCTCCTTCTAGAAACGTCTTGAACCCCTTTCCTCTTTTGGATTCCAAACGATGTCGGACCCTGCCTATATAATAGCCTGCAGAAATCCCGCAGGCCAACTATAGAGCAGCCTACAAAATAATTTTATTTCCGCACTGTACACTATGGGTAGCCTGCGACGTCCTTCTAAAAAGTAGTCTTGCAGAAGAGGAAAGCATTCACTTTTCTCAGGAAAAAGATGATTTTGAGGGCCTGATTACATGCTTGTAAATTCATCATCAGAGTGACCAAAATAATGTGTAACAATGTGGGATTTTCATTACATTTAACAGGGTGGACTGTGCGAGGTTCATCGTCCATGGCTGGGGGATTATCTTTGAGTTCTTTCCCTTCATCCTGGTCAGGTATTTATACGGGGAGAACATACTATAATTCTTGCGATCTCTGAGTTTGAAGTCAATGAACTTCAATGCTGCAGTCTTGTCCTGCTGTGCTCGAACTACACAAATCCCCTTTAGGAGGTACGCAGTAATCGTGGTGTACTCAAAATATCTTGGTACACTATCATGACTCACCATGCCATCTAGAGGCGAGATGTAGTTGGGAAATATGGTCGAGATCAACTTTGCATTTGCTAGGCCAGATCTGTGTTTGGTTCTCTTTTCCGCTGATGGTCGGGATGGTTTGGCACCGCGAGTGCGCTAAGTTCTTCGGACATACATGCTCATGGTTGAATATCTCAGGTTCGAAGAGTAATTGCTCAATGCAATGGGATGGATGGAAATAGCATGATGATCACTGTGCAAAATCAACTATTCTGCAGGCTCATATAGTCACGGTTGGTAAAAGTGTTCTCGTTGCGTGGCATGACGGGATAAATAGATAACTTGGAAACTGGTCTCTTGTAATGGGTGAGAAGCCTTCATTAGATCAGTTATGTCCGTTATGGTGCGGTCCCAACGGTCTGGTGGCAAACTTTCTGACCATAAATGCCTTTCTACCCATTTGGGCCGTCGATCTAATGGTTATACTGTTCCCAATGGATATATTGCTTCATCATGGAAAAGTGCCATGTGACGCAGTTCTGATATCCCGACGAAGTTCCAATTTTGCAATTTTTCCTTCTGTGAAGTTCCCTTTGGAACCTTCTGTAACTTTTCGATCTTAGATTTATTCTTACTTATTTTTCTAGCCTTCTTTCCAGTGAGCTTTGTCTTCGAATTCCTTTTTCCATTCTGATTCTTATCTTCTTTTGGCAGAGTAACTTCGCGCTGTTGAGATTCTTTCCTAGAAATCAGGGGTAATACTTCATCTGTATCTGGGATAGATACTTTAGTCTTCTGTAGGTATTCTAGTGATCTTCCCACTTTGACATCCAAGTCTCTGGTTTTAAATAGCTTCGCTCGGTTCTCCTGTTCTTCAATCAAGTGTGCGATCCTCCTAGTCATGAAATCTTTCAACTCTTTCTTCTTTTGTTCTAAGACTTCTTCTTCTTTCCTTCTGGCTTGATCTCCTTCAATCCAAGGTTTTCCTAGTAACATAGAAAATGGAGAGTTGTTCTCAATAAATTTAACAACTTCAAATTCTTCCTCTCTCGAAGTTCCATGGGCATTCATAGATATCTAGGTAAGTCTTCCACATAGGGTTATCAATTTTTCTCTAAATAATCCTATTCCTCCCAATGAAGGAATCATAGTAGGCTCCCCTAAAAGTTCCCAAGTTCTTTCTGTCATGATCTTTACCTGTGTTTCCTCATCCAAAAAACACAGTCAATGTCGAAGTCTCCTATTTTTGTTTCAATGCACTCTTTTTCTTTGAAGATCTTTGATAAGATGACATGTCAGTGGTCATTCATGGTTTCTTTCATATGTAGGAATACTTTTTCTGATTCTTTCCGGGGTTCTTCCATAATCTCAATTGCTTGACCTTTCTCTTGGTTTTCTTGTCTCATATTCATCCTTTCAACCTTAGCAATCATTCTAGGGAAATCCAATACTTCATGGTCCATAGCTTTGCAACAAAGGCAACTAGGTCTTATTCTAGGGAATTCCTTAGAAAGATGTCCTTGTTTTCTACAACTGTAACAAAGGGTTTATCCTCTCTTTCTCTTAAATGGTCCCTGTTATAACCCTAATTTGCACCATACAATCTTACCTGGCATCAAGCCATCTCATATTTCTTCTTTGCCAAAACACTGCCGAACAACTCTTCTTAAAAACACTTTTTATAAAGGCCCATGCACCCTGCTCTATTATTGCACGCATGTACACGCTTGCTGACCCAAAACAACCTGCATGTACCTACAAAAGCCCGAAAAAAGGAAAGTTGTCGACATAACACACAACTTTGGGTGAGCTAACTGAACCTTCCGACCATGCATGGCCGAGGGTTCACCCAAATACCTAGCTTCTTCTAGCCTATAAAAGAAGGGTTAGGGGTCCCATTTGGAAGAGGAGAATCATAGCAAAGAAACTATACCCAATTTCATATTCCCTTTGTCCCAACCCTTTAGCCATCCTTGTGCAAGAAGAGATACAAAGAAAAGAAGTTGGAGGACAGTAGAAGAGGAGCCCAGGACCATGTTCATGGAGCAGCGGCCAACTTCATCATTGTAAGTTGATTTGTTGAAGTTAATAATAAAGAGATACTTTTCCTGTCCCACCATATGAGGTTTTTATGATTTATTGTATACTTGTTTATTGAAATATCTAACCCATTAATCTATAGATCAAATGCATGTGGAGTTTGTTGTTTGTTTTATGTGAATGCAGGTCAGACTTGGGAGGAGAGATGCAATAAAAAAAGATCAAGCGTAAGGAGGGATCTACATCAAACGTCCGTAATAAGGTATGCTCATTTAACTGTGTATTTGCTTAAGAATAATGGGGATTAGGTCTGGGACGACGGTATAAAGTAGAGATCTTTAGGTCTTTATGCATGCATAATCTAACCCTAAGTGCTAGTCTGTAGAGGGATTTCCCACTCACAACAGAATTGGCGACCAAACTGGGGAAGTCTCTAGGGTTCCTGGGGATATTTTTGGGTATTTTTAAGAATTGGTTTCATTTTCTTGTTTTTAAAGTTTCTACAAAAGTCTGAGCTAATAAAGATTCTAGTCTTACATACCAGTTATCTTTGGTTCTTTGCTTGACTATAATTTTTTCAAGACCCACAGAGGTAGACGCGTCCTGTATAAGGTTTACATGCATGTACCCGCACCCTGCATTCTCACAACCCGCGTGTACACACTAGCTGAGGAAGTGACAGTCGTGTGGAGATTCCAGAAAATTGCTTTCAAAGAGGCAGTCATCCTCTTCCCTGTCAGAAGTAGTCCTTCTCAGGGGTTTTCTGGAACTCTTTCTAGTCTTTGTTGCTTACAGTCTGTAGCTTAGGTTTAACCTCAGATTGGTACGGTCTATGAAGTTTTCCTTGATTGGTTTTATTGTTCTTTTAAAGTAAGTGTCTGAGTCTTCAAGAGATTCTAGTTTTTAGTACCAGTAGTCTCTGCCTGGGCTGGCTTGCTTGGATTTTTGTTTTTGTCTCAGAGTTAGGGATACACACAGCCTGTATAAGGCCAGCATGCGTGTACATGCCCTCTGAATTTACACAGATCGCGTGCACACGCTTGCTGTTGAACTGTCAGTGGTGGGATTGAAGAGAAGTTTTGTTGAAGGTGAGGCAGTCATCCTTTCCTTTGACAAGAGCTATACCTATCAGGTTTTCAGGTCTTTGTCATAGCAGTCAGTAACTTAGGTTTTATCACAACAATAACTTTCTTTTTCGTTTAGAAGTTTTTCCTCAAAATTTTCTTTTATAGGGTTTTTAGACAAGTGTGAGAGTCCATTTTTTAAAATTTGCTTGTGTGTGATTTTTGACGTGACTTTTTGTGATCTGTGCTTAGGCCATAAAATTTTTCTTGGTTTTGACTTCTTGGTATTTTTCCTTTTTTGCTTTGTGAGCATTCATATAAAAAAAAAAAAACTTTTATTTCTTTGATTGATTAAAAAGTGTTGTTTTGCATTAGTAACCAGGGAAAAGTCTTTGCTTTCATAAGTTCTTGACATTTTACTTAGATCATAAGTATCTTGTTGTCGACTGAAATCCTGCTTTGAGTTTATTGTTCAAAGATCTTAGAAAAATTTTAAAGTTTGAAAAGTTGTTTAAAGAAAAGTTTTTGTTTCCAAGCTTTTTGTTTATTTTACTTTCGTCTTTCAAACATCACTAGTTTCACTTTCATAGCCTTTGATGTAAGACAATCCATAAAATTAACGCTAAATCTAAAATTCATTAGACTTTTTATGTTTGTAGGGTCAACAAACTAGTTTAGGGTTAGGGCCTTGAATTAGGTTGGAGACGAAACTCTTTAAGGCCATTAAAATCAAACATTGGAGTCTGAGTTAGGGAGTGTCAAAGTCCAGTATCGTGAAAGTTATCCGGGACCCCCCTCTAACATAGGGGATAAACATGAGTTCATGTGCAGAAAGGTAGCGGAGATAACCCCTTCAAAGCTGGACCAATCGTAGTGGAGAACACATATAAAGGGCTTGTTTTGGGATTCCGTCGATTGCATTTTCCATAGGGATTCATGGGTCTCAAATCCATTTGAGGTCCTCAGTTGTCTTCCAGACCATTTGATTTCGATACCCTTGATAGGTTTCAGGCTCAATACCGTGCTCATTGTGGTCTACCCAACTTTCGACTGTCCCCACTTGGTGACTGTTCGCGCGCTGGCAACCTAGTTGCCTATCTTTTTAGAGACCTACCCCGTTGACTACGGGGGTATACCGTGGTACCTAGGACAGACATCGCGCCATGCTTTGCAGAGTATACCCGGAGGGTTCTTCCGTGTTTGATTTGCACTTGCACCGGTAAGTTGCTCTAATGTTGGTTGTTGTAACTATTCTTCCAATTAGCATAGTGTTTGCTTGTCTTATCTTGTAGGGACGTTTTAGTGTGTGTTGTTTTTTGAACGATTAGACATCCCTAGTGTGTCTTTGATCTTCTCAAACAGTGGAGGATCACAAACTCTTCCAGTCATGAAGGCTTCAGGGCCTATCACCGGTTACACTGGATCCACCCCCACCACCACTAAGGCGAAAGATAAACCAACAAGGGTCTTTTGAAGCGACTGGGTCACAAGAAATTGTGCCCAACCAACATCTGGAGGAATCAACTGTTTTAGACTTTGGAGCGAAAGCTCTTGGTCCACCTGAAACATCAACCATTGATATTTTGGCACCCAACATTGTATCGATTCACCCTTACAAGTGCCAAACAGTGTCGCACGTAGCAATGGAAACAAATGCTGTTACTCCTTCTGGGAATTCTTCAATTCCCACTATGGTTGTCACCACAGGAGAGTTTCCACCTCCTAACCCACCATCACCAGTTCGAGCCACCATGGTCTTGAACGCCTCTACCTCACACAGTGGTCCAATACCATCTATGGCGGCGGCCACAACCCCTTTCCCACTAAGTGCGACAGGCCCTTCGTTCTCATACGGGATGCCTAGTTCAGGTACAAGTCCTGTACTCTCCTACTCCACTTCACAGACTTCAGGTCTGGGGGAAAGGAGCTCTAACGCTCCTCTGCAAGGCCACATGAGGGGCACTCTTGCTCCTTTTAACGCTTTCCCTTATGTAGGAGGTCATATACCCCCTTCATCCCCTTCGCTCGCTAGCACGCATCAAAAATCCACCGAGCCACCTGCACACCATAGTTTACCTGGAGAAGGGAGTCAAGGAACACCTTTGCATAATATGCCGGTAGGTTCGACACCATTTTCTTTGTTCGGTGCATTTGGTAACAACACCTTCTCATCAGCTACTTTCCCAATTGGGGGCAACCCCAGTTTCGGACAACGTTTTCCTATGGAGGGTACTATTCCTGCATAGGGGGCAAACCTAGGAACTTCTTTCACATCAGGGCCTTGGAATTCTTGGCAAGGATCCGTTCCTTCATCAGGAATGTCGATCTGGGGAAATTCTTTCCACAGTCAATGGAACCCTGGACAAAGTACTATGCCAATCCCTACGGGATTGGCATGGGGCAACCCTTCCCAAATTCCTCCAAATGTAATGTACACCCATCCATCTACGTCCTATTTTGGGAATCAACCGATGATGTCTCCTCACACGCAAAATCTGTATGCTGGTCATGGCCATGGTTTTTACCAGAACCCAAGCCAGCAGCCGAACTTTTCCTGGCAACCTAGTGCCAGTCAAACTCCAGGCCCCTTTTTCCTAGGTTATCACCAACAACCCAAACTACCTTTCCTGGCAACCTTGCATTTTCCAGACTTGACAAGGTTGTTGAATTACCCTATCTATCACGATCCACATTGGCCTCCTATACCGATGAAATTGCCTTCGGACATACCAAAGTTCGAAGCCAAGCCTAACGAAGATCCAGACAATCATGTGACTACCTTCCACCTTTGGTGCTCATCTAACTCATTGAAAGATGACTCCATACAATTGAGATTGTTTCAACACACTCTCATTGGGAGTGCCGCGAAATGGTACATTGAGCTCGACCGCTCAAGATATTCTTCCTTCGACGAATTGGCTATGGCCTTCCTAAACCATTTCCAATTACCTGTGAGATACGATGCTGGCACATAATTGCTGGCCAATTTCTCACAGATAAAAGCGGACCATATCTATGATCACATCTGAGAATGGAGATGCTGAAAGAGTTTAATTAAGGTACTAGTCCCACCAACATTCCTGCTCGAGTGGTTCCTTAAGTCTCTGGTCCCACAATTATCCAAAGATGTCGCGACTTCAGGAGTGTTCTCCGAAGAAGACTCCATCATGAGAGCTCAACAGCTTGAGCTCATCTATTCTCAGTCCAATTTATTATACGAGATCTTTCTAGATGCGCCACGCTCAATACTTGATAAAACCAGACAGAAAGCTAGACACATGCCGATGGTATTGTTGGTTCAGCACAAACAAAGCCCCCTTGAGCAACTGACGAAGCAGTTGCAACAATTGTCTATACAACACACAACAGCCAACCAAACTACTATTTTGGCTGCTTCCCCTACTAAAACATTGGATGTACACACAGTGCAATCGACAAACCCAAAGGCCACCCAACAGCCCGAAGGAAAGAAAAAACAACGAAAGAAGGGTAAGGGGGATAAGAAACCCATGGATAATGCTGGCGGGAGCAACACTAAGAAACGAAAGGTGAGGTATCTGTGCAACTTGTGAGTGGAAGACCACCCGACCCACCTATGTCCCAGGCTTGTAGAGGCCCAAAATTTTGTGACACAACAACAACCTGCTATGTTAACAAATCCATTTCAACATGGACGAAACCTAACCCAAGCCTCTACAAGTGTAGAAAAGGGCAGTCAAGGACCCTCTCCGTCTTCGAACAATCCCACATCCGTGACTGTATATATGATGACAGGTGATGATTTCATATACATTAGAGCACATGACTACAGTAAACCAAGAACTTCTGAGAAGGGCAAAGAAGCCGAACTCCCATATCTTCCTCTACAGATTGAGAAGAATTTGGGCGAAACAATGACATGTATCCCAAAAGGCGCGTTCAAAAAAGATTCTCACAACCCAAATGCAAGGGTCGACCAGAACTATTATGTGGTGGAAGATTTGTCTCAAACCCCTTGTGCGATGTCTACTTTGGATGTCCTCCAAGTTGCCCTTCCCAGAGGAAAGCTTTGTTAACTGCTCTAGGATCTACCGAGACTTGTAATCCGGGTACCATCATGTTAGATACAACCGACTTAAAACCTCGTCTGCCTTACCATGTAGCGTTTCAGATAGTAGTGGCTCACCCCACGAAAAATTTTACTCAAAATATTTTCCGTATGGTGGTTGATGAGGGCGCCTCGACATGCATCATGTCATTGGCATGTTGGAAGGCCATTGGCTAGCCCGTTTTGTCTCTTTCGCCTACTGTTCTCACAGCTTTCGACGGTCGTTCGTTCTGACCACATGGTATCATTCACTCTTTTCCCATGCAATTGGGAGGAAAGACCATGTGCGTTGAGGTAGAGCTAGTCGACGTGCCCCTTGACTACAATATTTTGTTAGGAAGGAGTTGGACTTATGCCATGCAAGTAGTGGTTGCTACAGTTTTTCGGGTCTTGTTGTTTCCACACGAGGATCGGATTGTGACCATTGATCAATTGTCTTTCTCCAGATCTGACCCTTCATTGGGGGTGTCTGCGGTCCCGATGATTGATAATCCTCAACCAGGCGTAGTCAACGTATGGGTTGGTTTGTGCCCATCTTTGATAGGTAGCTTCGGTTACCCGCCCCCTCAAGGCGATGTCAAGTTCATATCCGACCACCATAAGGTTGAGATTTTCCAAGTTTCATCGTTTCACACGAATTACTTCACCGATCCGTGGATACTTCCTTCCCCATCAACCACGATGGAGGGGACATGGCATCCGGGCATGTCCATGCCCTTGTCTGCAGCTGAAGTAGCATACTCTTTAGTCCAGCAAGCTTCAGCCAACCCAGATCCAACTCCTGCACAAGAGTTCGATCCACTTCTAGAGCCTATTTGGGCTCAAGGTTCTCTCACTAACATCGATTCGTTAGACTTAGTCTTGCCTTCTGATGAAGCAATAATTGAAGCAATGACTAGTCTGAACAAACCCTGGGATGATCTTCATCATAGATCATACTTTCTCCCAGAGTTAAGTAGAATCAAGGCTGGAGAATTCACCTTGACTATGACTGGAGATAGGACTTGTCCTATTAATCCCTTAGCTATACACGATGTCTATACTGAGGGTAGTATGGAAACCATCACTGAAACCATACCGATCAATATCTCTAGAACCCCTGGCGTCATGGAGAATGTTTTCGTTAGAGATGACTGCTCCCCCAGAGAGATTCAAATCTACACAGATCTATTTAAACAATTTCGTGACGTTTTTTCCCGGTCTTACAAGGAAATGCCAGGCATCGATCCAAAAATAGTTGAACATGAAATCACAACTTATCCAGATGCCAAGCCTGTCCCATAGAAGCTTCATCCAGTTAACCATAGGAAAGAAACAACCATTAAGGTTGAGGTTGAGAAAATTCTCAAAGCTAGTTTTATCTATCCTATCCATTTGACTCAATGGGTGTCAAACCCCGTGCCGGTCAATAAAAAACAAGGCACAATTCATGTATATACAAACTTTCGTGATTTGAACAAGGCCCGTCCCAAAGATAATTTTCCCACACCATTCATCGACCAGATAATTGATGAATGTGCGGGTTGCGATGCCTTCTCTTTCATGGATGGTTTTTCAGGATATAACCAAATACAAATCAAACCTGAAGACCAACACAAAACAACATTCATCTGTCCATGGGGTACATTCGCGTATCGTAAGATGCCTTTTGGTCTAAAAAATGATGGAGCCACCTTTCAGCGGGCCATGTATTTTTCTTTCCATGACCTCAAGCATATAGTCGAGGTCTATTTAGATGATTTAGCATCTCGATCTCACAATAGAATAGATCATCCCACACACCTCCGACTTATCTTTGAGCGTTGTCGCTACTTCCGGATTCGCTTGAATCCAAACAAGTGCAGCTTTTGCGTAACATCAGGATGCTTGTTAGGTTTCATAGTGTCAACAACAGGGATCGTGGTCGATCCTCTCAAGGTTGAGGCAATAATTCAGTTGCCCCCCCCACGCACAATCCTTCAACTTCAGAGTCTACAGGGCAAGGTGAATTTTTTAAGATGCTTCATCTCTAACTATGCCGAGATAACCAAGGGATTTATGCACTTACTTAAGAAAGACATTCCTTTTTATTGGGACGATGCCTCTCAACGCTCTTTCGCCGCATTGAAACATGCCCTCACAACTGCCCCTCTGCTCCAACCACCTAACTATAACAAGGATTTCTTATTATATCTGGCTACAACAGAGTCAACCATTGGCATGGTCTTAGTTTAGGAAGATGACTTGTTCTCAGAATATGTTATCTATTACCTGAGCCGAGGCCTCGTAGGACCGGAACTCAATTATTCTCATATTGAAAAACTTGCATTGGCAACATTCCATGTTTTTCAACAGTTCCGTCATTATGTTCTATTTCGCAAGACCAACATCATTGCTGTCGTGAATCCATTTTAGTACATGTTGACATGACGGGTAATAGGAAGAAAGATCAGTATATGGATAGTCGTCCTCCAAGAGTTTGACTTAGATTTCATTTCAGTGAAATCCAAAAAGTCACTGGTCTTCGCAAAACTTATTTCGGAACTTTCGGTTGAGTCCGAGAACTTTCGAATCTGGTGCCCGAAGAGTCGCCTATCAAAGGAGGTATTTTTTTGATCACCTCTTCAGATCCCTGGTATGGAGATATACTTATCTATCTCCAGAATTTGAAGTGCCCCATCTCTGCTTCTTGTGATGAGCGTCGACGCATACGCCATCAGGCTAAGAATTATCTCATACTCGATGATACATTGTATCAGAGAGGTGTAGATTGCATCCTCCACCGATGTCTCACTCACGAAGAAGTAGTTATCGTGCTTAACGATTGCCATACTGAAGCCTGTGGTGGTCATTTTTCTGGGTTGGCAACAACCCAAAAGATTCTATGAGCAGGTTAATTCTGGCTGACACTAATCAAAGATTGTATCGAATCAGTCAAGAAGTGCCACCCGTGCCAAATCTTCTCTCGGAAGATGAGGGCACATCCCGCTCCCATGTTTCCTGTCATCACAATTGGTCCCTTCACCATGTGGGGGATTGATTATACTACATGCAACCATCCTTCAGCAAGGGGGCACCATTACATCATTGTATCCATAGACTACTTCATGAAGTGGGTCGAAGCTATGCCAATGTTTAAAGATGATGGAGAGACTGCAACTCTCTTTTTAGTCAACCAGATAATAGCAAGGTTCGACGTCCCAAGGAATATTGTCACTAACCATGGCAGTCATTTTCAAAACCAGATGATGACCGAGTTGACGTCAAATCTTGGGTTATAGTAGGAACATTCGTCACCCTACTACCCCCAAGCAAATGGTCAGGTGGAAGCTGTGAACAAAACTCTTAAGACCATTCTACAGTGAACGATCAACTCAGCCAAGTCAAATTGGCATTTGATGTTATACTCGACATTATGGGCTGGAGCAACTCAATGAGTAGCATCGTGATGCAGCCCTGGCCAACGAGGCTCACAAACATAAAGTCAAGTGTCAGTATGATAAGTCCGTTCGTCCTTGGATTTTCACTGAAGGCGACCTTGTCCTGGTCTACGACCAAGATAAGGACCCCTTGGGGCCAGGAAAATTCAAACCCATGTGGTTCAGACCTTTCATCATAAAGTAGGTTCTAAAAAAAGGTGCTTATCGTCTGGTTGATTTTGAAGGGAATGCTTTGGCAGAGCCTAGAAATGGACTCTACGTCAAGAAGTATTACTCATAGGCAGGTCACCATGGGTAACTTTTGTAACATATGTATAGTCTTTGTACTATTAATTTCTAGTTTTTAAGTGTTATGGACGTGTCGTTTTGATGTATCTTTCGTCATTGTGGCAGATGTCAAGTGAACCCAAGGTGTTCATTAGGTACGTAGACGGTGCTAGCCGGCACACTCGCAGGCTTGCCTCCGCAGCTTGGGTAATTTTTACACCTCGAGGCCAGTTATTATCTTCCGGAGGTATATTCTTAGGTGACACCACAAATAATGTCATTGAGTATAGTGTAGTTATTGAGTTTCTTTGTGATGCCTTGTCATTTGGTATCTCTCATCTCCGGGTCTACCTCGACGCTCAGCTGGTTGTGTCTCAGTTAAATAGAGTCTACTGTGTTCATGATCCGATGCTACACCAACGTTTCCTTAGGGTACATCTCTTAGAATGAAGCTTTGATTATATTACATATTTTCATGTTCCTAGGAGATTAAACCAAATTATAGATACCCTAGCTAATCAAATTTTAGATTGGCATCTTGCACAAATATGAAAGGACATACACATAAACATGTAAATACATATAAAAAGAAAATGATCCATAAGACACAAAAAGACATAAAAATCCATATATAACATCATAGCCACTAGAGTACATAGATGGACGCAAGCGCCTAAAAAATATGACCAATAATGAGTCATGGGGCTTATGCCCTCAAAAACTATATACAAGTAGTGCTCTCGGAATGCGAAAATCCCAACTAAAGTTAGGGCTTGTAGGCCCTATTGTACTGATCTACAAAGTTGGCTAAACGGCGAAACAATTGGACCCACATCTGTGGTACCCCCACTACATGAGGCTACATCGATGGTGGCAAGTCCTTAATCTCTGCCATAGGGACCGTGCGAGTGAGCGCAGTAAAGTTTCACTCGACTTGTCTCAACACCCTCTTAGCCTCCCTGGCTGGAAGATCTCCTGCTACTGCTGGTCCCCTTGCGGCGGCAGGTGTGGCCCCTGGCCGAGGATGACACCTGTTCTGAGCATAGTCCGCATTTCGCACTGGTCCCACATCTGCATGAAAAAAACAGATATCCATCAAATACTTTGGTATATATAAAAAAAATGATATATAAAAAAAACAACATAAAAATTACATATGTTTCACAAAAATAAAAAAAAAACAATGAAGTAAACTTACCCATCTCTCCTCGCTCCTCACCAGGAGGTACTAGTATGTCAGGGTCTCTCGAGAAATCAATCCTGGCATAGGGGTAATCCTCTATAACCAGTATCTGTTGTGACAACCACGCAAAGAAGTCATCGTCGAAAGAATCATTGGTCCTTCCACCACCCTGTCGCAGCAGTAACACTGCCTATCTACACATAGCAGGAAGAGAGGCCTGATGGCCTCATACCACTACTCGAGGACTAAAGCTTAGAACTCTCTCAAATAAGAAAGAGCATAGAATGGTCCCGAACCCAAAGTTCCTCTACGTCCGCAATCGACAATCTGTCAACTGCCTCTTCATACACTCTAACAATGTGGTGCTCCAATCAAATATTTGTGCATTTAAGCATTGGACTGCACAGTTCAACTGTGCCCGGGACGCCTGATGCAGAGCCCCAGAACCACGGATTTTCCCAATAAGAAATACTATCGCCTGTAGCGATAAGTCAATAATCTTGCTTATGGGCACCTGTGAGCTCGAGCGGTCTGTATCAGCTGCACAATAAATGCCTATCAATTCCGCTATGTTATGTGGCCCCGAAGGAAAAGTCCGGAAGTGTACTAGTTCCCCTCTCCTAGAGAGGCCAGTCAAAAAATATATGTCCTCGGCCGTGGGCACCAGTGACTACCCCTCTAACGTGAATGCCTCTGCATCCGGATGCCATTAGTCAACCAAGGCATTCAGTAGCCGAGGTTGTGCCCGCATAAAAGGACATAAGAAGAACTTGAGCAATCCACATTGCATCAAGGTAGCCACAACATTGGGGTCTTCCCGACCAACTCACTTACCTCCTCATGCTCTCTTTCTCTCCAGTGGACATACATCCTGCAAAACATCAAGGTTCACGAGGGTTAATCCTTGTTTTTAAGCTTTTTTCATTCAATAAGGGGATCCATGCAGGCTGTAATGCTGACAGTTGCGTGTACACGCAACCTATCCCGAGACAGCCCGCGTGGACCTAGGGCCGACCTTTTGAAGGTCGACGCCCCCCTAAGAAATGGAACCCAATGCAAAAGTAAAAACTTAAAATGCAAGATAAGGGAGTTTGTACTTACTTGGTCTAGATAGATGGTCGTTTCGTCCACTGTAGCTCCCAGAATCACCACTTTTATCAAAGGGGATTTTTTGGCTCCAGAGTCAATTTTCAAATCAACAATGGTGATAAGGAGCTATCAACTTCTATTTATAGACTTTTTGACCTCTTTTTGTTACTTTTTTTGCCCCCCTTATCATGTTTTTCAAACCAAAAACTATTTAGAGTGATTCAGGAGTTGCATTGGAGGGGGTATGATCGGGTATCGGGACATTTGTTTTTGGAGTTTTGGGTAATTTTCGATGGTCTGTCGATTTCTTTTTTCGAGGATCAACTTGAGCATGTAGGTTCGGTTTCTACCTTGACTTTTGTATCTAGTTGTTTTTTTTTCCTTTGCCATAGGATTGATCCCATCAGGTTGTGACACAGAACCATCATTGTTGCTTTAGAAGTGTTGCAAGTTTGTGGTAGAGCTTACCGAAACATGGATGCCCTAGGTAGATCCTGGTTGCATTATGGTGTCCATGTTGACTCGAATCACTGTAGGCTCGGGAATCCTTGTTATTTTTCCTGATTACAAGTTTGAGCCTCATTTGCATGATTCTTTTTCACTCTTGACCTCACCCTCATGACTCCCAAAATATATAATGAGTCTTCTTTTAAGCCCTTTTCAGACCCTCTAAACATGAAAATATTGTCGAGCAATGTTGTGGCCTTTCACGCTCGTTAAACTAAAATTTGAAGTCACGTATGTCCGACGATAGTTTATCCCTTTTTCGGTCTGGACAGTCTGTTAGCGCTCTGTAATTTGCCCAAGGCTATGGAGGCAGTCACAGAGGCAACATCAAAACTGGTTCGAGTCAGGGATCTAGCCCTCCGAGACTCAGAGAGGGATCTCTCTGTTTGATATAACTTTGTTGGAAGAGGATATTAGACTAGCTATGCAGAATTTGATACATTCTTGGAGTTTTTTGGTTGAGACAACAAAAGAAGACCATTGGGCTATGGGGTCTATGGCAAGTTTGAAATTAAACACAAGTTTATAAGGTATTTCCATAGGGCAAGGTAATGCAGATGTTGGATCCTTTATAAATAAAATTATGTAGAGAAGGAACAGACGAGATAATCAACTACAACAAAAAAGCATTCAAGAATTTCTTCATTGTAGTATCAGAGGAAAAAATTAAGATTCTCAAAAGCATTGCACAGAGTATCAGGGATAAATTTTGCGTTAAATATCCTTTTGAAAATTAGAAAGAGAGAAACATAATGAAGAATGATTAGAATCACATTCAACGAAGAAAGAAAAACTTCACCAATCATCGACATACAGGAATCCTGTGAAAAAGTCCCTTTGTATTCCTGGTGAATCAGAAAAATACCACAAAGAATAGCCTTCCTGGGTCCAATGATCAACAAAATTTTACATTAAAAATCATCTGAATAAATAGGAGAGATCCCCCAACAATTTGTGTAAGTCGGATTTAACCACCTCGGCCAAAAATAGCCACAAATCCCCAAAAATATGGAACTGCCCAACATGAAAGACGGGCCAAATTTCTACGCAAAAGAGGTCCACTCAGACACCTGTTTCTCTTTAATCCTGACACCTTGGAAAAAAATGAAAGAGGTTATTGTATATGGGCATGTTCTGGACAAAAAAATCCTTCGGTTTCACCAAATTCTCCTCCAACTTTCCATAACAGCTCCCGCAAAATCAGGACTGTAACAAAAAAATGAAAAACTGGAAAAAAGGGCCTCGAAGATGGCTTCTATTCTCTCTGCTCGTGGCACCTGTGAAAAAACTGAGAGAGGTTTTTGTTCTTCATCCCGTTATGGAGAAAAACCTCTCTAGTTTTTTCAAAAATTGCTTTCGTTCTCCCGGAATTGGCTTCGAAAGATGACATGCTGAGCAGGCAAAAATGGGTGAAATTTGGGAAAAGTGTTTTTTTTTGGGGATAGGCGGTATTCCGGACCCCCCCTGAGGTTGTAAGCTGACTTAGGGGGGGGGGGGGGGGGTCCACTGGCCTGTGGATACGACACCTGTACAAGGGTGTTTTAATAAATACAACCATTCCTGACCCCCCCCTTCGTTAAACTTCAGATGGTGAGGGGGGGTCCGGAATTTTTCTTACCCGTTGATTTAATTTTGATGTGATGTGAGGTATATGTGAAGTTGGGGGGTGGGTAGAACTTAGGATAGGCTTTTAGTTTGAATTTTGTTTTTTATTTTTTTTTGTTTCTTTTTTTAATTTTTAATATTATTTTATTACTTTATTTTATTTTAATTGTTATATATTTTATTTTGTTTTTGAGTTTTTAATTGTTTTTATTTAATTTTAATGTTTTGTAATTAGTTTTATTTGTATTATATTTTAATTAATCAAACTCTAACCTAATTACTAACTTAGATAATCAAATTAATTATTAATTAATTAATTAATTAATAATTAATTAATTGTTAACTAGTTAGTTATTAGCTAGTTTAACCTATTCTCACAATATTAACATTATTATTTAATCTAATAAACTTATTGTTTTTTTTGTTTATCCTAAGTTTGATTATTCATGGATGGGTGGCGGGATAACAGAGGATGATGTCATGAG
>JZKD02S1859007.1:17986-31368 GCA_000966675.3 Picea glauca | reverse complement strand
GTCGACTAGAATTTTTGACGAGAGCTATTGTTGCTACTTATTGATTCCTCAAGGGGGGAATACTTGAAGTTGTTGATATGTGAACCCAACTAATGTATTCTTGTTGAATGGACTTGGATTTGATGGGATCGACCAAACCATGTTCAATTGTTGTAGGAGATGTACTACTACATATGTTGGATAAAAAGATTATCTGGATTGACAAAGACTGATTATCTTGCATTGTTGGTGATAGTGTTTAGTATTCTTTAGAAGTGTTGTACTGTGTTTGAATAGTTTTTGCATCTATAACAAATTAAAGGGGGAAAGTTGTGTGCTATGTAATTTGTTTTCCTCCAAGCTGAGTTTTCTCAAGACAAAATTGAAGAAATTCAAAATGAAAGATTATGCAATAGTCAACACACCCATGATCACAGGTTGTAAATTGAGAAAAGATGATGAATCTATGGAAGCAAATCAAACATTATATAGGTCAATCATTAGCAACCTACTGTATGTGACAACATCAAGGTCGAACATTATGCAAGTAGTAGGATTGGTTGAATGATTTCAAGCTACACTAAAAGAAACTCATGTACAAGTAGTGAAAATAATGTTCAAATACCTAAAGGGCACCTTAGACTTCAACTTGTTGTACTCAAGAGGTGAATATTTTACTTTAACAACATATGCAAATGCGGATTGGTTGGGCAATGCTGATTATAGGCAAAGTACAAGTGTATGACCATTCTTTATGGGAAATAGTCTAGTGTCTTGGTTGAGAAAGAAACAAACTTCAATTTCTCTATCCACGGTGGAGGATGAGTATATAGCAAAAACATCATGTTGCACACAAGTTTCATTGATGAAGTAGACATTGACATATATTAAGGTAGAATATGATCATCCAATATAAAAAATTTGTGACAACACAAGTGTAATACATATTTCAAAGAATCATGTTATGCACTCAAAAACAAAACATATTCCAATCAAGTATCACTTCTTAAGAGAAAAAGTATCAAAATAGAATGTCAAGTTGGAATATATTGTCACCAAAGAACGAATTGTGGATATTTTCACAAAACCCCTTCCCGAGGAGACATTTGAATATCTCAGACATAAATTGGGAGTAATATCCATCTCATCACTAAGTGCTTAAGGAGAAGCACAAGATCAGGGGGAGCGCCCATTTTCCATTGATTTCAAAGGGGGAAAGTTGCAGACAAGAGGAAAATTCTTTCTATGCCTGGTGGACTATGTTTAAGTCCACCCTTGCAATCTTAGATGTTTTAGGAAGGAGCACATCAAACGACCAAAAAACAATGAAGTTCTTTGATGTTCTCTTCGCTTAAATGCAATAAATTTTCTTATGTATGATTATTCAAAAGGATGGATAAGTTCAAATCCTTCCTTTCTAAGACCAGACAAAGGGCATGATAGAGAAAAGACAAGAAATACAAGAAAATTTATACCTTCAACAAGCACCCAAATCAAACTTTCATTGAAGACAAAAAATAAAAAATGATGAGAAAGTATTCCCTCAAATGAAAATGAAGAAATGACCTCTCAATCATCGAGCAATCTAGAATACGTAATCAATCCAAAATTTCAAATCCAATCCAATATTTTTAATCGAACAAGCACTCAGATAGAAGCTCAAAGATTATACCCTTGTTGTTAAAAATAAAAAATGAAAACTGGAAAATGACTAAGAGAGGTGTTTGATCTCCGAAAACCAGTCAACAACGTGTTAAGCATGAGAAAACAATCAAACACTGGCTAAAAAATCTCCCCTCAACTGACTAAAGAAAAAACTAGGCATCAACAGAGGACAAACCCCCACTCAAAAATTTCACAGACGTTGTCGCAGGCTAACAACACATTACAGTGTGGAAATATAGAGTTCACATAGGCCAGGAACAGATAGAGTGTGGAAAGTATGCACTAAAGCAAATAGCTAGGGTGCAGTGCAGACACGTCTAAAAATCAAAGAAATTTGAGAAAAAGGTAAAAAATCTCTGTGAACTTTCAAACTCAGAGAGTCTGAATGGATCTCCCACAGACTTAGAGACCGAATTCAGATAAAAAATAGTAGGTAAAAGAAAATGGCCAACAAAAAACCACAATCAAGTCGTATCCCCAGTGGAGTCACCAATTTTGTTATAGGATAAATCGGTAAATGCGGACATGAACTAATCTCCCTAGATCCACCTGGATCTATAAAAAAGAAATATAGGACATGACGCTTCCCCTAAGTTATAATCATTGATCTAAGTGTCAAAGAAGGAACTGATGACTTACCTTTGAGATCACTTCCTTATGTCTTCGTTGTTCCCGCTTCGCTTCGATGCTCTTGTGAAACCAGATCTACAATGACACAAACCAACCAAAGTGAAAGCAACTATGATAGATTCAATGAAAAATTAGACATGTGATTAAGGATTCATGTAATAAAATGAGAATAATTTTATGGGAAAGAAACATGCCACTGTATTATATTAAATGAAAGTGGAAGATACAACCGAAATGCCTTGATGTCACAAGTTCCCTTTTAGTGGTCCTTCATTCCAACACACACATATATTCATTCCAGAGTTTGCATGAAGGTGATATTCAAAATTTGATGGATGAATGTAGACCTCAAACATCAACTGAAATAATATTCTTCACACAATCTCCAACCTATTCTTCTAGTAATCCTTTGCTCAACTTTGCTTAACTGTGCTTAATATTTTCCACGAGAAGCCCATTATTATAGAGGAGAAGCTGAAGTGGTTAAAGGGATGAGGATGATTCCACCAGATCAGAGAAGTCAGTAGGATCGTAACCATATGGATGCCGCCTCACATTCCAGAAGATTCTCCTTCTAGAAACTTCTTGAACGCCTTTCCTCTTTTGGCTTTCAAACACTGCCACACCCTACCTATATAGCAGCCTGCGGAAATCCCACAGGCTAACTATAGTGCAGCTTGTGGAAATATTTTATTTCCGCACTGTACACTATGGGTAGGCTACAATGTCCTTCCCAAAATTAGTCTTGTAGAGGAGGAAAGCAGTCACTTTTCTCAGGCAAAAGATGATTTTGAGGGCCTGACTACATGCTTGTAAAGTCATCATCAGGGTGACCAAAATAATGTGTAACAGTGTGGGATTTTCATTACATTTAACAGGGTGGAATGTGCTAGGTTCATCATCCATGACTGGGGGATTATCTTCAAGTTCTTACCTTTCGTCCTGGTCAGGTATTTATATGGTGCGAGCATACTATAGTTCTTACGATCTTTGAGGTTGAAGTCACTGAACTTCAACGCTGCGCTCAAACTACGCATATCCCCTTTGGGAGGTATGCAGTAACCATGGTGTACTCAAAATCTCTTGGCACACTATCATGACTCACCACACCATCTAGAGGTGGGATGTATTAGGGATCAAATTCACATTTTCTAGGTCATCTCTGTGTTTGGTTCTCTTTTCTGATGATGGTCGGGATGGTTCAGCTCCGTGACCAGTTGATGAAGAGGCTTGCACTCCTCTTGTCAATGAAGCTTGTACACCCACAAACATCACTCTTTCAGACATGAATCTCTTAGTCATGAGGTCGATGAGTACTTCCTTCACAGACTCTTCGAGTGCACTAATTTCTTCGGACATACACGCTTGTGGTTGAATATCTCAGGTTTGAAGAGTAACTGCTCAATGCAATAGGATGGATGGAAATAATGCGATGATCACTGTGCAAAATCAACTATTCTGCAAGCTCATATAGTCACGTTTGGTAAAAGTGTTCTCATTGCATGGAGCGACGGGATAAATAGATAACTTGGCAACAAATCTCTTGCAACGAGTGAGAATCCTTCATTAAATCAGTTCTATCCGTTATGGTGCGGTCCCAACGGTCTGGTGGTGACCTTTCTGACCATAAATTCTTTTCTACCCATTTGGGCCCTCGGTCTAATGGTTATACTATTCCCAATGACTATATTGCTTCATCATGGTGAAGTGCCATGTGACGCAGTTCTGATATCCTGACGAAGTTCCAATTTTTCAAATTTTCCTTTTGCGAAGTTCCCTCTGGAACCTTCTATAACTTTTCAATCTTAGCTCTCTTCTTGGTTTTCTAGCCTTCTTTTCAGTGAGCTTTGTCTCATAATTCCTTTTTCCATTTTGATTCTTATCTTCTTTTGGCAGAGTAACTTCGCGCTATTGAGATTCTTTCCTAGAAATAAGGGGTAATACTTCATCTGTATCTGGGATAGGTACTTCAGTGTTCTGTAGGTCTTCTGGTGTTCTTCCCACTTCGACATCCAAGTCTTTGGTTTTAAATATATTCACTCGGTTCTCCTATTCTTCAGTCAAGTGTGCGATCCTCCTAGTCATGAAATCTTTCAACTCTTGCTTCTTTTGTTCTAAGACTTCTTCTTCTTTCCTTCTAGCTTGATCTCCTTCAATCCAAGTTTTTCCTAGTAACATGGAAAATGGAGCGTTGTTCTCAATAAATTTAACAACTTCGAATTCTTCCTCTGTCGAAGTTCCAGGAACACTCATAGATATCTAGGTAATTCTTCCACATAGGGTTATTAGTTTTCCTCTGACTAATCCTATTCCTCCAAATGAAGGAAGCATAGCAGGCTCCCCTAAAAGTTCCCAAGTTCTTTCTGTCATGATATTCACCTGTGTTTCCTCATCCAGAACAAAGTCAATGTTGAAGTCTCCTATTCTTGTTTCAATGCACTTTTTTTTTTTTGAAGATCTCTGACAAGCTGACATGTCGGTGGTCATTTAGGGTTTCTTTCATATGTAGCAATACTTTTTTTGATTATTTTCGGGGTTCTACCATAATCTCAGTTGCTTGACCTTTCTCATGGTCTTCTTGTCTCATATTCATCCTTTCAACCTTAGCAATCATTCTAGGGAAATACAATACTTCATAGTCCATAGCTTTGCAACAGAGGTAACTAGGTCTTCTTCCAGGGAATTCCTTAGCAAGATGTCCTAGTTTTCTGCGACTGTAACAAAGGGTTTATCCTCTCTTTCTCTTAAATGATCCCCAACGTCTCCTGTACTGCACGCTAGGATCATGGTAGCTAACTTGCAACAAATTATTTCTAGGGTCCTGCATCCATTTGTTAGTCCAAACATTCTCTCTATGCATCGGTATAACATATCTTTCACTATTCTTATAAGATCTACTCATATCAAATATTCTTTCTTCTATCAGTGCCCTAGTTTTCAAGTTAGGACAAATATTATCAAACATACCTAGATTCATACTCTAGAAACAATATTTTCCACTTATCTTACTTCTACAGAGCACAAAGCTTATAGGTCTTACCTCTTTAGTCTCACTTTCACCTTTATCAGGGCACAAATCTCCCAGATCTTACCTCTTTTCTTTAGATCTAACCTCTTTCCTTCAGATCTAACCCTTCCTCTTGGCATAGATCTCCACAGATCAAGTAGTGTTGCGTAATAGGGCAACAGTTGTATGCATGAAGCTTTTCTCTTTTTCAGTTCAGATCTTCGCACAAAGCTCCTTTTCTTTAGTTCCCAACAATCATATTTTCAGGTCGGATCTTTGCACAAAGATCCTTCTTCCTCAGTTCCCAACAATCACAGTTTTAGGTCCCGAAAATGGAACCATTTTTTGGCACAGGAACAAACCCAGGGTTCAACGCTACAACAATGCACCAAAAAAACCCTAACTACCAGCCCTTTTTGCAATGCTTGCAAAGTAGATAAAGTCTCACCCGAGGTAGAGGCAGAGATGGTTGCAGGACTCAGATGTCTGCAATGTTAGCTGAGACACAAATATGTGATTCTAACACTTAACATAACACTCAATAGTTAACATTCATCAATATCCAGTCTTAGTTACAATGCAGTTAAACCCTAATTACAGAGTATCAAAGTATTCATTCAGATCTAAGGTATTTAAGCACTAAGAATATGTACATAAGTCAGATCTAACATCCATCCATATTATTAAGCACTACTCATCAACAAATCATTCATCTATATTAAAGCACTAAGAAAGTAAACACATAAACACATCAATACATCGCACAAATCATAGCAACACAACCTATACATGGTTCACCCCCACCCTGGGGCTATGTCCACCAACTCTTCTCTTCTTTATTATCTTTGGTCAAGCTTCTTACAAGCACCTAACATCCAAGTTCTACTCCGCAGAAGACAATAGATCTGTGCACACTCCTCCAGATCCTCCTTCTTCTAGCTAGGGAAAAACACCAAGCCTTCATGGAGTCTCTTATAGTTACTTGCACTAGCCTTGCAAGCTTCACACAATATGAACAAAGCACTTAAAACTCTTGATCACATAGATCGAACTCTAGCACTTAGCACACTGGCCTACTAGGTCTCTCTTTCTTACATCACCTAACTACTTATTTATACATTACAAAATAGGTCTAAACATGGGTAAACCCATGGGACGACATCCCATGCCCATTACATAATCTAGAATCCCAAAAAGGGCCCTAAAAGGGGTTGAGATTCCGCGATCTCTGCTTCATCTTGCGCTTGGACTTCCAAAGCCTGTCGAAGTCCCAAAATTAGGTCAAACATGACCAAGAATCCTCAAAACTTGGTCAAGGGCCAACAAAGAGGATTGAAAATATGAGTCTTGATGATAACTCAACATCATTTCAATCAACTGAGCAACCCAGACCATCTCAGAAACATCCCCCAAAATGGCTCACAAAAACACTCGAAAGTGTTCATCCCGATGAGGTTGGAAAGACAAGAACCAAAATTTCCTCAAAACAAGGAGGTAATGTAGATGATTCAAACTCAAGTGATGTAGATGACATGAATGTTTCATATGATTGTGAGTTGAGTTTATCTACTAACCTTGAACCAACTTCCTTTGAAGAAACCACTTCTCATGATGAATGTAAAGAATCCATGTAGAAGGAATATGATGATCTCATCAAGAATGGGACATGGAATTTGGTGGACCCTCCATTTGGAACCAAAACCAATCGACTAAAAATGGGTATTCAAGAACAAGTACACATCATATGGCTCACTTGACAAGCGCAAATCAAATCTCATTGCAAAAGGGTTTGCATAGAAATAAGATGTTGATTATGAAGGCATTACCTCACACAATATTTTGAGTGACCAAATCTCTAATCACCAGCATGGGATCCCCGCAAATGACAATCGTCCTTACACTAGTTGAAAGTGCTAAATTGATACCTTTGAGAAGTGCGTACACTTCAACTTCATTGTTTGACATAGTGCCTAGAACCCATGCATATCTTATAATTGTATGCCCTCTGGGATTGATTATGTTCCCCCCCACTCGTGTCGCCCCTGGTCAAACATTTCAATCTTGATGATGCAACTTTGTTTGTTGAGAAAGTTGGAAGATTTGTTGTAAATCTTGTAGTATATGTAGATGATCTGTTGATAACAAGGAACAATGAAAGCTACATTGCATCCATAAAGAAAGAGTTGAAGAAAGGATTCAAGATGATAGATTTGGGATACCTTCACTACTATTTGGGCATTGAGGTGATTCAAAATCCAAAGTACATATTCATCTCCCAGAAGAAGTACATCAGAGAACTGTTGAACAAGTTTGGAATGGTTGAGTGTAATCTTGTTTCTACTCTAATGGAACATAATTTTAAACTCACATCAAAAGAAGGGAATGAATTTGAAGATGCAACCAAGTATAGACAACTTGTGGGAAGTTTTATCTATTTTACTATCACCAGACCAATCATTTNACGGAAACCTGACCTCATTTTGTATTTTCTAGCACAAATCCCAATATAAGGGAGCTGTAGTGGAGCATCAAGCGTATACGCATCTTGCAAAGCAGTTATGGAGCGTATATGTGGAAATATATATATTTTGGCTCTGGATTTATCAAAAAGGGGTTGATAAGTATGCATAGGGAAATGGAAAAAGGCCCTCTATGCAAGATAGAAATGGTGAGGAAAATCTTTCTATAACAGATGCCCCTTAATGTGTGAGATGAGAGGAGTATCTGCGATGGAAGAAATACATTATAAATAACCTAGAAGTGGAGTGGTGGAGAACCAACTGGATGAACTCAATTGCTCATTACATTATGTACTAACTTTGCATACATGGCTGCCAAAAATACAATGCAGATCCATGTGGAAAATATACCAACAAGTGTTCATGGCCATGAGTAGGAAAATATAAATGAGGTTACATGCCAATAGCTCTCATAGTCACGAACAAGGCCCAATGAAACCAGTCTCAAAATCAATCTAAAGATATATGTATACCAAGGAGTACAATCTAATCTCCCATGATCGCTGAAGTCAAATAGGTACTGGTTCGATGAAATGGAAGCAACATCTCAGGAAAGATGTGTCTACAAAGTGATGTCTTCAAGTCTTCAATACAATTTTCCAATGGTGCAAGTCTACATCTTGTGAATAAATTAGTTGAGGTCGAACACGATGAGATATCGTTTGATTACCGGTCATTGAGGTATATCGTTAAAAAACATGAGACAACCTACCAATGATGAAAGTAGGTATCAAGGAACCAAGTACATCTCTACAAATGTGAATAAAGGAGCTGGTGTCGAACATTTGAGATATCCATTGATCAGGAGACATTGACGTATTCTCATCTGTGAATGGTGAAAGAGCCTACCACTAATGATTGGAAGTCTCAAGGTACTCATAAAACTCTAGGTCTCATATCCAGAATACATGAGTTGAAGTTGATGCAAAGAGACCCACTGAAAGGAGAGAATTAAGGCATCTCTCATCAGTCAACACGAGGAGCAAAGCATGAGCTTCATGATTTGGTGGAGATTGGATGATGAACATGTTCATGAACCAACAACCCTGTGCGTCTTTCGCATGTGACGAATGCAAGTGGTACACGAAAAAGACCCTCTGAATAACAACCAATGATGAAAACTACTGACAAAGGCGAGGAAACCACCAATAAGGCTATTGGCATCCAAGACACTGCACGAATCCCAAAGTGTGAATAGATGTCTTGCTGTCGAACACAAGGGAAACCACCCAATCAACAACCCGTGATGAAATGTCAATTGCTGGGTTCAAGGTGACCTACCAATGATGAAAGTAGGGCCAGGGTGCATCATAAGACCAAAGTATCATGTGATTCTGAGACAAACTGAGGGTATGGCCGACATGCAAAGTCANGAAACCAAAAAGAAAACATTGAACCAACCATACTCCTATCAAGGGACTGGGAAATAATTCACACAGAGCAAAGACATCAATATGAATAAACAATTGCAGATACATAATAGTCTAGCATTTAAACAATCACTTAAGGTCCTATGCCCACGAATTTAGATGAACATTCTCCGAAGAACATAAATAATAATGCAACCATCATACATAATATTAGTCTACAATATGAAGTACATTCTTACACAACCTACGTGTTGAGGAAAACACAAACGTATAGTCCATAATGCGTCCAACACGAGACTTAGAGCTCTTCATAAAATAGCTTGGCAAAAGCGACTTCTCTGTATTAAAAATTTATGCACATGAAATATTCGAGGAGGGCTTCTCAATTATAGTTAACACAATAAACTTTCTTGAAATAGTTCTCGAGTCTATGCAATGATTGAAGAGCCAAAAATCCCTTTCTTTGGGTACAATTCTAGTATTTATTGAAGCTCAATATGACTCTTGGCCACCTGCCTTCCCCCATGACCTTTCATTTACCAGCCTTTGTCTGTTTTCCTTTGTAATGATGAGAGAACAAAGACGATAGTTATATTTTGAATTTGTCTTTTAGCGCTGATGGGTCATCATATATTTCGTCTATAGTGTGCCTCATCCACCGTAATCATTTGCTTGGGCATTAAGAGCTCTGATCGTCATAGGGTTTGGACTCCCTCTTTAGCCATTTGATTTTGATTTCCTTTGTTGCTCCTCAATGTTGCGATAATTGTTATTGTTTTTATTTCTCTATCTTCCTTAGCTGTAGATCGCATTGCGAGGACGCCGAGTACAACCTCCCCTCAACATTGGTACTTGGCACCATTTAACATGCAAAAAATGAGTAATTTCAAAAAAAAATATTAAAATCAAGCATTCGAACCCATAGAACTGAAGCATTAACTAATTGAAATTTCTCAAAAACTTCCCTGAATTCGATCCTGGTTCCTCTACTCACACTTGAAGTGTTGTGTTCTTCGAAGCTGTTGATAAGGTGCCATATATTAATCCTAATAAATGAATAAAATTAGTTAGGTATTTCTCAAATCATATAATTGGTAAGTCCTATATCTTAGAAATACCTTTCTAACGATACAAGGAATGTGCGAAATGGACGTCTGAGTCAAAATTTATGGCCAAAATATGAATGACATTTTGGTAGGGTCATGTCCCTATTTCAGAGCTCTAATAATGTACTCCTCCAGTGTAAACCAGAGCACTTTGAACGAACTCCTCAGTGTAAACGAGAGGAAATTGAATGAACTCCTCGGTATAAACTGGAGGACATTGAACGAACTCCTCCGGTGTAAATTAGAGGACATCTTGGGAATTTCTTCGAGTGATGTTGGGAATTTCCCTTGTAACAGAAAGGGTGACTCCACTGGGAAAAACTCTCTATGGCCAAGGGTAAACCACAACAGACAGGTATGACTGCAAAAATCAACTCAATTCCAACATGTGCTATATAACCTAGTGTGCAATACAAGGAAGAAGCCTACCTCGATCCAATCATTTGATGTCGTTCCATCGTTGAGCACTTTGACCCAAAACTTTACACCTACAAGAAGTTCTCAACAAACAAGGAATGCAAGTATATAGTGACAATATATAAAATGAGTTAGGACATCAAATAGAACAATCCATTAATAAACATTACAAACATGCCCATGGATAATAATCATATATTCACAAGATATTAATTGGATAGGAAAGGAGTATTTCTATTAATAATTGATCAACATAAGTATCAACATTACAGACTTCCGTGTCGGCACGGTTTGAAACCAAGAAACCAAGTTCCTTCCAACAGGGACTCCACCACTTCAATCCTCCACCAAAGGCAAGCTCATAGCAAAGAGAGAATGAGATCCTCTTGAAAACAAGGGAAGAGCTTGGGGGCTGAACACCATGTTCAGACTTGAGGGACAAAGGGATGCAGACTCAATATGAAGTAATTTCTCCAGAGTAACTTTTCTCTCAAATTTGAATGCTTTCTCTCTCTCCTTTTCCATAGCTTGAAATTGTGCTCTTATAGCCTCCAGAATGAAACTGAAGGGCCGAGTCGAAACATTTCTAGTATATGGAAGGCCAAAGATCAGAGATATTCTGTCGTGACACGGAAACCTGACCTCATTTTGTATTTTCTAGCACAAATCCCAATATAAGGGAGCTGTAGTGGAGCATCAAGCGTATACGCATCTTGCAAAGCAGTTATGGAGCGTATATGTGGATATATATATATATATATATTTTGGCTCTGGATTTATCAAAAAGGGGTTGATAAGTATGCATAGGGAAATGGAAAAAGGCCCTCTATGCAAGATAGAAATGGTGAGGAAAATCTTGCTATAACAGATGCCCCTTAATGTGTGAGATGAGAGGAGTATCTGCGATGGACGAAATACATTATAAATAACCTAGAAGTGGAGTGGTGGAGAACCAACTGGACGAACTCAATTGCTCATTACATTATGTACTAACTTTGCATACATGGCTGCCAAAAATACAATGCAGATCCATGTGGAAAATATACCAACAAGTGTTCACGGCCATGAGTAGGAAAATATAAATGAGGTTACATGCCAATAACTCTCATAGTCACGAACAAGGCCCAATGAAACCAGTTTCAAAATCAATCTAAAGATATATGTATACCAAGGAGTACAATCTAATCTCCCATGATCGCTGAAGTCAAATAGGTACTGGTTCGATGAAATGGAAGCAACATCTCAGGAAAGCTGTGTCTACAAAGTGATGTCTTCAAGTCTTCAATACAATTTGCCAATGGTGCAAATCTACATCTTGTGAATAAATGAGTTGAGGTCGAACACGATGAGATATCGTTTGATTACCGATCATTGAGGTATATCATTAAAAAACGCGAGACAACCTACCAATGATGAAAGTAGATATCAAGGCACCAAGTACATCTCTACAAATGTGAATAAAGGAGCTGGTGTCGAACATTTGAGAGATCCATTGATCAAGAGACATTGACGTATTCTCATCTGTGAATGGTGAAAGAGCCTACCACTAATGATTGGAAGTCTCAAGGTACTCATAAAACTCTAGGTCTCATATCCAGAATACATGAGTTGAAGTTGATGCAAAGAGACCCACTGAAAGGAGAGAATTAAGGCATCTCTCATCAGTCAACACGAGGAGCAAAGCATGAGCTTCATGATTTGGTGGAGGTCGGATGATGAACATGTTCATGAACCAACAACCCTGTGCGTCTTTCGCATGTGCCGAATGCAAGTGGTACACGAAAAAGACCCTCTGAATAACAACCAATGATGAAAACTACTGACAAAGGTGAGGAAACCACCAATAAGGCTATTGGCATCCAAGACACTGCATGAATCCCAAAGTGTGAATAGATGTCTTTCTGTCGAACACAAGGGAAACCACCCAATCAACAACCCATGATGAAATTTCGATTGCTGGGTTCAAGGTGACCTACCAATGATGAAAGTAGGGCCAGGTTGCATCATAAGACCAAAGTATCATGTGATTCTGAGACAAACTGAGGGTATGGACGACATGCAAAGTCAAGATTTCTGAGGAGTGGCTAACATTGGTTGATAGAATTCCTTTGAACAAGAGCATGAGGCATACAGTGGACTCTGGAAACATAGACTTAATGATTTGACAATTAGATGCAGGAGGCATCCATAATGTTCTCTATGGTGGCTAGAAGATTAACCAGTCGGTAGAGAAGATTCTGTAACGAGATCATCTTCCCAAGGCTATGCTAAACCCAAAATTATGATGACGCAAGGACTCAATAACTTTTTGCTATGTTCAAAGGTGACACGACTACTGCCAATTACAATATAGTACTCCCTTCCCACCCATCTTTTTTTGTTTTTTCATAAAAAATGAATGCTATGATACATAGGAGGGAATGAGTGTTGCAAGTAAGAAAAACTAGTTCCAGCAGTGGAACGTACCTATGCTCAATGCAAGGAAATGCATGTGGGAGATGGACACTCGGGGTGATGTTCCCTCTAGGGTATAGTGTGTCAAATTGTGAAGGATATAAACAAGGCTTTGCTTGGTTGAGGATGCAAACTGCTTGGGCCATGGTTTATAACGCAAAGCGAGAACCAGCTAAAGGCTCAATACTGCAAGCAAGGGCATGAGATGCAATCACAATTTAATGCAAAAAAATGT
>JZKD02S1858996.1:28737-46847 GCA_000966675.3 Picea glauca | reverse complement strand
AACAATAATGAGTCATATTTACATCAAACACTATTGGGTCCATTACCCAAACCTTTGTGCTACGTGTCTTTCTTCAAGGGTTGACATCAATGACAACCAACCTTAATCAACAAGGCCTTGGGGCCCTGAAGTTCATGTGCTAGATGATGTCAGGTGAAATCATGCAACCAATGCAACCATTATATCATCTCATCAAAGTATCTCCCCATGTGATTAATCATATAATACAACAAAGATACGTTAAGCACATAATAATCATGAGTATAAACATACATATAATCGATCATGAAATAAAACTCATGAAGATGGGTGGGAGGGAGGAAATCATGTTGGAAGGAGAAACCATCAACCGGATCATCCTGCCTGAAAGTGTAGACACAAGACTGATCAATCTATCTCTGAAGGAGGATACTATATGTAGACGAAGGCTCATCTTCATCCATGCAGAAAGACTCACTCCTTGTGGAGGACTATGAGGAAATGAGAGGTCGAAAGAATACTGCATGGTCTCTTGGAGAAGAGGGAAAGAGGTAAGGAATAGTCTTAGGTGTAGAAAAACACTACCTCTTCCCTTATGAATCTCCATGGAAATATCCAAGATGAAAATACTTCCGCTTTGAAGAATGAATCTCTGATTGCTTTGAGGTGGCCATGTCCTGGTATTCATCAAAATCTGAGTATGGTGGATGAAAATCATCCTGAAAATGCTACGTCAGGTCATCCTCGAATGATGGAACAAATATCTAACCATATCATCGTGTTGGCACATATTTGGATCATCTGGATGTAAAAAGAAATCCTCTGAAGAAATGCTTTCTATATCCTTTATCTGAGATGTGCCTTCAATGTCGTAGATAGGGTCTCCGTAAAAAATGAAACAACCCAAATCCCATCTGCATCTGCCAATCTGTATGAAATCATCAATGTGATTGTCAACTCTATCTGGGGGTTATTCAATGATTTCATGTGCACCATAGGAGATGATCACTTCCTCACAAGACTAAATAACTTCATTTTCCTCAAAAGGGAAAACATATAACAAAGTCTCATTCAAACCTTCTGCACGAGGAACTTCATCGAGATCCTTTGGGCTATTTTCTTCATTTCCATAGTCATGGAACAAAGCACCATCAAATTTCTCAAAAGGATTATAAATCATCATGTTCTCTTCTTGATGTGCAAGAGGATCAAAGGTCTGAATGTTTGCATCAAGTGGAAGAGAAGATACTTCATCTTCATCATACCTCTCATCCAGGTCTTCTTCATCGCGATCTCCTTCAATATTTTCTTCATCTATTGTCTCATCATCAATCGAAAAATCTTCTTGAGAAAGAGTGTGTTTGAGCACTTGGAAACAATCTTGCAAACTTTGAGTAGGTGGATGATAGTTCCTGAGAAATTCTTCAATGAGAATTGCAGAAGAAGTGATATTCTTTGGATCACATGAGTGTGAAAGACAATCCCTTTGATTTTATTCTAGTGAAGACAAAATAATTTTCATCATCACATCTTACTGTAGCACATTTAAGCTCGAAGCATACTTCATATAATTCATGGCACATGTTACTGCTAGAGTTGGATCACCGTCAAACTTGGGGAAATTTTTGCTCCATTATGCCAGGCAATGGTTTGGATATCCAGGAATATCTTGAACATCAAAGGAGGGATAAACATTATGGAATTCCCATGGTAAGTCCTCTGAGGCCATGGTTCCATTAATTAGGGTAATACCTCAATGGAGTTGCTAGATGATCTCAAGGCTCACCACATGATGGAAAAGGACAAGGGAAAAATGGGTTATGGGAAGGTGGAGTCGCCAGATGAGCTTCAAAATGATCTCATCAAGAAGGGTGGAAAGGGAACGTCCCTTGGGTGGAGTCGCCAGACAAGCTAAGGGATAAATACTTTGGGAGGGAATCTTGCCAAAGTGTCTTTAGGGCACACAAAAAATTCAAAATCTTCCCCGACAACAATGCCAAAATTTTATAGCACAAGTTTTAGGTTGGGAAAATCCTGAACCAACTACAAATAAAGTGCTACAACTTGGGAATCCTACACCCAATGTCACGTCAATCTAGGTCCTACACTTCAAGGGTGACTAGGTCACTCTAGGGAGGCGATCTTGGTGACCCTAGGGGCAATGAGATGGGGATGGATAGAGATGGAAGTGGAGCCCCTAGAGGTCAAATCTAAATGGAGTGAAATGTGGGAATGTATTCCTTGTAAGTCAAGTGATTGTTGCCCCAAAGGTATAATACTTCTCCGGATGATTGTACCTGCCCGAGACACAAGAAAATCCAACTTGCAACAATATATATTAGTACGGATCAACAAGTTAAGCATGCTGCCACTAATTTGAAGCAATATATGACAGTTTATATCAGCAAGTAAGACATTCAAATCAAAATGTAAGGCATAATATCAATCGACAATATTATCAATGAGTATGGCAATCAATTATCACTCAAAATTGGTGCTTTGAGGCTGAATAAAGAAATATGTTATAATATGCATTTTCTGCAGAAAATTTCCTCCTTATGGATGAATAATTCATTCACTTTTATCACCAAATTACACCATCAAAATATGCCAAGAAGTAGCCCAAAATATGCGCCCTAGTTAGTAGAGTTAGTGTGCAAACTTTAGGAGCTAGTCTAGGGTTAGTTTAGGAGTTATGGTTAGTATTTTATCTAGGTTATATCAGCCCTAATGGATGTAGTTTAGGGTTTGTAACAACAAGTAAAGTAGTGGGAGAGAGGGGATGCCATTGTAGGGGAAGAATCCTCTCAATGAGGAAAACCAACTTCAAGCAAGGAACCTTTCAAAAGATAAAAAATCATGTTTCCCAAGGCAATGATTTTATATCTCCAATGCAAAAAATACATGACTAGTGCCTTTACTATTGGGTTAATGGAGTCAAATAAAGAAAGATATAGATGATCTATCTCCTTGGGGGTGTAGGCCCTTTTACTTCCCAACGCAAGTTTCTCTAGCTAGGGTTTAAGCTAAGAGGGTGTATGCCCTTATACTTCTCTTAGAAAAATCTTGTTTAACCAATAAGATGAAGCATAAAATGATGAATACTATGGTGGGGGTGTATTCCCTTATGCTTCCCACCTATATCCTAGCACAACATTCCTTGACTTGAAAAATAATGATAGCATAATAGTAAAAGACCATACCAAAATCAAGAAAGATGCTAAGATAATCCATCATAAAAGATAGAAAACATCATCCAAGGTTAGCGCCTCACTCCTCCATCAACCATTCATCAATATATCCATAAACAAGTTCACAAGAGATAAATAGAGCCAAAGATAGAGAAAATTTCAGACCAATACTTCTCACAATGAGGGAGAGTTATGTTAAAATGAGATCTTATGATCTCTTATTTATACAAAATGTCACCATGGTGACTTGTCCACAATATAAGGGGTAAACCGAAATACTAGGGGTAAACAAACCTAATATTTACCCGTTTAACAAAGTAATATTAAACAATTCATCTAAAGTTTCACTTTTGCACAAATAAACTCTAATTTTACATGGATGTCTCCCCTTTAGGGGACATTTTTCCACTTTGAAGAAGTCGTTGGTGTTGGAGAAGCATGGGTAGGCCTCCAAAGGACACATGTAAATCATCTAGAAGATATCATCATGGTGAATACTCTCTTCTCCTCAAAATTTCCATGTGTCAATGAGTGGCACCTCACCACCAAGCCCTAACCCCCCTAGGTGATGTCATGCCTCTAGGAGTGGCATTTTTCCTCTCCTAGGAAAAACGTTTGGCATGTGGGGGCTAGGATATGTCTTCCAAGTCAATATCAAGGCCTTCCAAGACTAATCTTTCTCATCCGACATGCGGGCACTTGGCTTCCAACCTCTGGGCTTATAGCCCCATGGAAGCCCACACTAGGCTTGTTCTCCCAAAACTATCCACCAACTAGGTCCTGCAAAGACAAATGAGCATGCCCTCCAAGGATCTCAAGTCATAAAATCATGATAAGTGAATCCAATCAATAAATGAACCACCTAAGCATGTGCATCAAATACCACTATATCGAACAATTAAATGCTCAAATACACTATGTGACTTGTCAAGGTTGAAAATGGGAGGGTTGATGAGCTGTCCAATTGGGTAGATCTTTCCCAAGGTCAAGTAGTGTTTCCAAGAGATCCCTCTCTAAGCCATGTAAAGTGGATGAAGTGGTTGGGGTCAAGACTCAATGGGAACAGGGCTCATGACATACAAGGGGTTGTAGTGTCTCATTCATGGGTTCCTTTGAAGAGGGTGTGTGGTACCTTCATCTACAATGTGATTTTTCCAAGCCCATCAATTGACTTGTATATTTATTTCTTTGTTTTCTTTCAATATAGCATAAGGAGAGGTTGAAGGTCACTTCCCTGACATGGTGACCAGATGATGGCAATGTCACCCACAAACACCTAGGGTAAATGAGAAGGTTGGCTCGTGATGAGACCCCCTTTCTCTCAGCCATGCAACTGAGACCCATTGCCCTGGTTTGGTGACTAGATGATGACAATGTCATACCACTATATATTCATGGATGTGATAGGTTGGCTCGTGATGAGACCCCCTATCCTTCAACTAACCCTTTAAGCATTCTTTATTATATTGTGGGTCCCCTTTACTCAAACATAAGTGTCTCATTGCTTTCTTGGGTGATCCATGGGAGAAGCATATGGAAGGTTTATATAAGGATTTTATATTTTACCCAACATCAACTCCTCTGGGCCTTCAACCCCTTCTTCCCATAGAACGAGGGACAACCCCTTCTTGGGTCAATACACCCTAAAATCCCAAGAGATAAGTAAATGGAGGGGAATAATGATGGAAAGTGGTAAGTATGGTCAAGAATGGTATGATGGATCATTAAGGGAGTTCCTAGTAGCAATTCATCCCAAGGAAGACCACTTACTAGGGAAGAATGTCAACCACCAAGGTGAAGCAAGGAAAAATGCATAATGGCCAAGCATATATCATGAAATCTAGAGCAATCTAAGATACAACATAATCAAATGGATTAAATATTGAAATGATTCTCCATTGGCATGTTTGCAGGCAAAAGTGTGCTTGTCATTGATGGCAATATCAACAATGCAACGACGATGGCACAAGAACAACAATGAAGACACAGAAGAGCAAGCTAGAGAAGAGATCAAAGCTCAGAAGAGAAAGTGCCTTGTGCTTTTCAGAAGTGCAGTCGAGGACCAAGAGAAGCACTCAAAAGGATGAGCAAAGGTTGCACAACATTTGACACTTAAAAATTCTTCCAAGTCGGAAGGATGCATATGCTCAGGAGGAAGAGCAACAATGATCGTTGGATCACCCATCCCGAATTCCCGATGGTCGTCAGATCAGAGTCCAGATATGAGGAACACGTAGAGAAGGAGAACAGATCTTAGGCGTCAGATCTAAGTGCGAGGACCGACCGTCTTTGGATCCAAAAGAACGTGCTCGATCATTAAGTGTAAGGTGAAGCAGGCTTACAAAGTCCTGAAAGTAGGGGGACCGTCCATCGTCAAAGAGGATACGTGGCAGCAGATGAGTAGTTTCGCAGAATCAAAAATTGGGAGAACTGCGTCGAGCAGTTCACAGATATCGCGAAATGAAAAATCCCGGGGACCGTTCGATCCAGAGGACACGTGGTGAGAGATAAACATTTCCCTAACTGGAAAGTCAAAGGAAGGAAGTGCTCTAACCTTCCAACTCGTGAAACACAAAATCGTGATATGATCTGAGCCTTTGGATCAAGGACTAATTTGGGCCGTCAGATCTGGGAGGTGAATGTGGCAGACCACGTCAACAAGGACAGGTGGAAGACTATGTTAGCCAAGACACATGGTGCAATCATACAAGGACACGTGTCAAGATGATTCGATGTTTCAAGTATGTGAATATTACGAATCTGAGTGACATGTGGCAGCCACTTGGCTCATGAAACATCATCGAGTGATGCAAGAGTTACGCCACTCCGGGAGTTTTTCTTCACAATTTTTACCATCAAAACTCCCCCAAAGTCTCGAAGGATGAAGTCCTGGAGCAGAGGATAGTCGTCGGATCACCGAGAAATCTCGACCGTTGATCTGATATGAAGCCATTTCAAAGTTTCGCATACCCGGAGTTTTGGATACAACTCGCTGCAGAATCTCCAAAGTGAGAAATTGTGAAGCTCTTGTTGGCGTAGGCCCCTGGTGATCCAGGTGGATATCGGTGGCCACTCACCTTTTCCGACTGGCTCAAAACAGTTTTCTGACAATTTTGGCAATTTACTATTTTTAGCAGTTTTTAACTTTCGGGGCCATTTTGAGGGCCAAAATGAAGGTTTTTCAGAATTGAGCTTCTCAATGATAGCTGAAGCCATGATTGATCCCCTAAAATGAATCTCCTCGACGATACCTTTCCAACGAGCAATCATACGCCTAAAACGGAGATCGTATACAAAAGTTACGACCCCGGGAAGTTAGTGCACTAACTTACCCAAACGAGACCCATGTGACTTTTGGCGCTTCATCTCCTAGGGTTAGGTTTTTGGATGTCTAGGTTTTTGGAATTCCTGCTTATTTTAAAAAGGCCTTCAGTGCCTCATTGTAACCATCTTCTTGCGAATGAGCACAACCATCGCATCTTTTCTCAGAGATAAGCCGCCACCATTCTAGCGAGTCTTTTATTCTGTATTTTTACAGTCTCTGTACATTTCTTTCATTGATAGAAATCGAGTATTACTATATATCTATGTTTATGGTTTCATCTATGATACATTTTTGTTATATCATTGAATATCTGCGATATGTCTATGCATTTCGTTATTATATCTCTGCTCTCATTTTGTGCTGAAAATAATCCGGATCAATGGTATCAGAGCAGGCTGCTCTTGATCATTTTTTTTTCAGTGCATGTCCCTGACGAGGTCCAAGTATAGAAAGTTGGGTATTGAGCTTGTCTCTCTTGAGTACAATCTCTCTCGCACACCCAAGAAACCCTCAATGGTGGAAGAAAAGAAAAATGACGGAGCATACGATCCTATCAGTTTGTTGCTTGAGCAAGCTCTCACGCGACAGAGAGACGAAATGATGGAGAATTTTTCCCACATCCTTCAACGCCTGCCAATAGCAACAGGCGCATCTTCATCAAGCAACCACTTTGGAAGCACCTCACCTTTCAACGTACAAGTTAATTTTGATATTCTTGTATTTGAAGGACAAATAGATGTAGAAGCCCTAGACAAATGGTTAAACCTACTAGAAGGTTATTTCTCTGTTCACAATTTTTCCGACAGAGAAAATATCACCTTCGCACTCCTTAAAGCTCTCCCTCATGTCAAACATTGGTGGGAAACTTACTGGGAGAAAAKTTCCAMATAGGAKTAAGGAATATATGGGGCCGAGCCCACTTGATTTTTTGTGGATGCGGTAAAGGAACAATATTACCMTGTTGGCAACTATGAAGACCAGTACATGAGATGGACCACACTGCGGAAAGAGAGGGGMCAAGAAGTTTCAGAGTTCACCAATACCTTCCATACCTTGCGCACCAAGCTGGGTATCAAAGACTCTGAACGACATTTGGTTTTGAAATACCATAGGGCTCTACACATATACATCCAAACTGATATGGATTTTCTGGACATCTCATCACTCGGTGCTACTTATAGATATGCTGTTAAAATCAAGAAGAAATTTAAGCACCAGAACAAATGAGAGTTTGGGTCTACAAATCCACAACAACCAAAGTATGAAAAAGACGACTCTAACAAACAGTCTCTTGAAAACCTGTCCAAGAAACATGAAAAGACAGCTCACGGGAAGACAAAGAATGACACCGAAAAATGGTGCATTTTCGACAAAAGACCCTAGCAAAACACCGATGAATATTGCTCAAAACAGTCATTGGTGGCCAAGATCAAAGACAAGGAGCCGAACCCTGATTCAGAATCTGATTATGAAAATACTGGTAAAGGACAGATCATTGACACGGACCCCACTGCTATTGTCGCGACCGCAACAATTCAACAAGAAGAGCCAATAGATCCTGAAGAGGGGGAGTGCCTTTTTCATTCATAGATGTGGGTGAAGGGGACCCTGTTGCATTTTATTGTTGATAGCGGAAACCAAAATAAACTCATCTCAGCAGAGGTCATCAAACAATTGGGATTGTTGACAACACCACACCCACAACCATATCACATTGGGTGGCTTCGCCAAGGATGAGATCTCCATGTCAGCCAACAATGTCGATTGTCATATGACATACAACCCTTCAAGCATGAGGTATTATGGGATTTTGCCCCACTGGATGTCTTTGATGTTCTCTTGGGCCAACCATATATGTGGAAGTGTCATGCTGTTTATGAGTCTCGACCCCGCAGTGTCATTTTTTCTCTAGGGGGTCATATCTACAGAATACCAGAGGTAGTTCTGACTACTGTTCCACCTAAAAAGTGCCACAAGTTAGTATCTCATATTGCAAAATTCAGCTTCTTCACAATCTGTTCAAAAGGAGAACAGAAGGACACTGCAACCACTACAACCTCGCCCCAAGCACCTTCTATCCAACAGAAGCAGGTCGACAAGGTTGTAGCAAAGCACAAAGATTCCTTATGCACACCATCCTCTCATGTATATCGACTTGTTGAACAGCCTCAGCCTCAACAGGTTCATGACAGACTTCCACAAACTGAGCAACACGACGTCTCCAACAAGGAAAGCAACTCACCAAGATGTAGATTTAGCAAACACTTTTCCCTCTCCCCCGAGAACTCAACGCAATGGAGACCATTGCTTCCTAAGGAGGGAGTATTTATCTAGGTGGATATTGGTGGTCACCCACCTTTTTCGATTGGCTCAAAATAGTTTTTTGGCAATTTTGGCAATTTACTATTTTTAGCAGTTTTTAACTTCCAGGGCCATTTTGAGGGCCTAAATGAAGGTTTTTCGGGATCGATATTCTCAATGATATTTGAAAGAATGATTGATCCCCTAAAATGAATCTCCTCGATGATACCTTTCCAACGGGCTATCATACGCCTAAAACGAAGATCGTATGCAAAAGTTACGACCCCGGGAAGTTAATGCACTAGCTTACCCAAACGGGACCCACATGACTTTTGGCGCTTCATCTCCTAGGGTTAGGTTTTTGGATGTCTAGGGTTTTTTTCATTCCTTCTTATTGTAAAAATTCCTTCATATCCTCATTTTAATCATCTTCTTGTGAATGAGAGCAGCCGTCACATTTCTTCTCAAAGATAAGTTGCCACCATTCTAGCGAGTCTTTCACTCTGTATTTTTATAGTCTCTGTACATTTCTTTCATTGATAGAAATAGAGTATTACTGTATATATGTGTTTATGGTTGCATCTCTGATACATTTATGTTATATCATTGAATATCTGCGATATCTCTGTGCATTTCATTATTATATCTCCGTTCTCATTTCGTGCCGAAAATAATCTGGATCACCTGGTCATAGATGGAGGTCAGATCGTCGAAGGATTAAGGGAGGAGCTAACACATCGATGGGCTCCACATCGAAGATCACCGAAATCACAAAGAACTCTTTTGATTAGCAACTAGTCACAACCAGTGGTCGCATCAACGCACATTAAAGGGAGGAGCTAGCATAGCTAGGCTCTATTTCAGATACCGGGAGTTGGAAGAGCCAAGATGACTCACAAGGAAATAGCTGAAATGTGAAATCATGAAACTCCTTATTGGATAGGCGTATGGTCACCGCCAGTGGTCACGTGAAAGGAAGGGGCTTAGCTAGAAGATATAGCACCCACTGTGTAGTTTTTCGCAGAAAGGGAAAAGGCGCCAAGAGCATGAGCACGCGTAGGCTCTCTGGGGAACTGCCAGAAACCACTGATTATTTCTGCATAGAGAATTCGAAGAGGCTTTAGGGTAATCGATAGAGAAGACAAAACGTCTTGACTGCCAGAGAGGCCAAGGAATCTCAGGATAATGTCCAGTGATGATGAAGAGATTTGGTAATGATATAGAAGATGAAGAGTCTTGACTTCCAGAGAGGCTAAGGAATATCAACCTAACGACCATTGATGATGAACCCACAGACAACAAAACTGCCAGAGATGATGAAGAGTTTCCATGATGATCAAGAGATGATTTGACTTGAGTAATAGATGAAGAACAGAAAAGGCAAGGGACTCTTCGGCTGAGCCATGGGAGAGCAAGGAGGAGTTACAATGAACAAAATGCGGGGTAGAATAGTGTCACTGTAAAGAGCATGCAGAGACATTGCACATGAGAAGGCATAAGGTGCACAGAGAGGATAAAAAAAACGCAAAACAAAGAAGATATTTGCGCTGTTGTTGAGTGTGATTCATGCGAGTAAAAGAAGGCTGTGTGTAGGAGATGAAATGCATAGAAGGAGGATAGCGCATGGTATGGATATGGGGCACATATCATAAAAGAAAAAGAATATAAAGCGCAATAGATGCAAGAAGGAAGACACTGATGTAGGTAGAGTAGAGCAGTGTAGCAGAACAATGATGTGATTGGTAAGCCATTGATAAATCTTGTATCACTGTAATAACTTTATGAGAAGCAAAGATTTATAAGCAGGGTGGTTGGGAGGTGCTAGGGAGGACTGTTGTCCTCAAAGTTTCAAGTGGGTGCTTGAACACATGGAATTGTAGCTTCCATCTGGTTGCAGCTAGAAAAACCAGGGTGGCAGGGTGGTGCAAGGGAGAACTACTGTTCTCTGTTATACAGGTTGGTGCCTGTGTGACTGGAAATTGGTGCTTCCATCCAGTTGGTGCTGGAAAACTCAAGGAGTTGGTGCTTCCTTTTAGTGGGTGCTAGAGAAACAAAAGAGTTGGTGCTCTCAGCAAGTTGCAACTTGCAAGAAAGAGGTGGTAGCCTCACAATGAGTTGGAGCTCATAAGTATGATAATGTACAAAATGTAAAGATTACTTATCATATCAAGAATAAGAGGTTTTTACCCTTTATGGGTTTCCTCAGGAAATATATGTCTCTGTATATTTCACGTGTGTGATTGATGTTTAACATTCTATTGCTTATTTCCCAACATCATGGTGATTGTCATTATGTGTTCAGTAAAGAGTTTAAAATGGGAAAAATTGTTTAAGCATAGTAACAACTAATTCACTCCCTCTCTCAGTTGTCCAACATTATCACCATAATACTGACTTGTACCTCATGGAGCAAGGCCCATTGCCTTCCGGAAGCCAGCTGGTGTGGTGGATGCCATCTGCAAATATGTGACCATCTGTGGTGGTGAGAGGGTTTCCATCTGTGCAAAAGGGTACTGTTGGCCATGTAGTCTCTCGACACTCCATATCTACAACCTGAGGGCCTGAAGACGTAATGTTCTTAGTTATCCCTAAAATGGGGATAACAGGAACAATAGCTTTAGGATTTTACAAATTCTGAGGTGTTGTAGAAGAGTTCCCTATCTTTGAATCATCCTTTCCTTTCCAATACTTTGAACTTACTACTTCCATGAGCTAGGCATAGTCATCCAGATTCATAGACATATATCAGTTTTTCGTATGTAAATGGTTGCCTTAATGAGTATTTTATAGAAATTTTCACTTCATTGACTTCATATGATGGTTTTTTATTTATTAGCTAATCATTGACTATGTATGACAGTTGTATTCGCATGGATATTGTGGTTTGTAATCATTGAAGGTGTTTCTAACACCAGCGACATATGTTCTTTTATGTTGACTCATTTTACCAATGCTAAGTCACTAATATTCAATTCTTGATGTCTCAGGGTCAAGCATCATTCCCAGTGAGATCCCAGATTTTGTAGCTATACATTCTGTTCTTATCCTTTGTGCATTTAAAATCCTTAATCGTCTCTTAAATTTCAAAATTCTGCATTTTTAAACAAATATAGTTGAAGATTTAGCAAAAGAGAGCTTAAATTTAAAGCACTCCAGAATCAAGAGTGTAACCAAAGGGTATAAAATACATAAGCACATACATAAAATAAGAATTTTCTAAACTAATCGATTCCTAGATCTAAAAGCAGAAAATAATAGACGATCAACAAATGGGATATTTCTAGGGAGTTGGAATTGTATGAGGTTTAACCAAACAAAAGTGCTTGATACAACCAAACTATTTAAGGTATACATGTATTCTTGTGATTTGTGTCGGGGATAAATTTTGATCCAAAAAAAAACTTACTAAAAGTTTCGATACTACTTACGGTATTATGTCACATCACTTCCTGACAACGTGTTTGGGTGATTCAAAATATTTAATGTGTTGGTGCATGAAAGAAATTAATCCAGTAGGAAGATGACATGGGTAGTTTGAATTGAGGTTTTAATTATATTAGAAAATGCACATAATTTTCAACCTCATTTGTAGTTGTTAACCTCCATTTCACTATAAGAACAACACGATACTAGGCACCATATTTTCAATGCTGGAAGTTGGGTGTTAAAGGTAGGTTATTGTGACCAAAAGTATTTCAAGTAAAAATTATACAGGTATTTACAGTGAAAATTTCCTTTAGTTTTGAGAAAAGATTTGGAAAGGGGTTTGTAGTTAAATAACCTGAAAAAGATTAAAGGCAAACTATAATTTCCCCTAGGAAGAGAATAAAAGAAACTCAACAATCTGGCTTGAAAAACCCTACTTTAAAACATGTAATTGATAAAGACATGGATGTTAGAGAAACAATTTTATCCAATAAAACCTCTAGAGATATTCAAAATCAAGCTTTGTTATGATTCCAAGATAATGTAGAATAATTTCAAGTTTGGGCACGTGGTCTCGCGTAGGCCGTTGTGCCTACAACTTTTCATTTTCTTGAGTTTATTAAAATGTGTTCTAAATTTTATGACCTTGACCATAAGGTTGTGAGAGATAAGAGTGGTTAGCATGAACTTTCCTTGTTACACAAAGTGCTATATTGGAATTGTTATTGTTACTAGAAAATTCAGAGAGGATTGATGAAGATGAATTGGAAAATCACTTTAATTCATTATTAGTGGAACATAAGCTAACTTTTCTTACAACATTATTACTAGTGGGTATTAGTATGCCAGTTTTATTTTTTCCTTCAACTTCCTCTTTATTTAAGGAGAGATCTAGGGAAATAGTCTCTATGATATGCATAATATTGGGGTATGAAAATGACAATCTGTCGATGAAACTATTTTAGGGATTATCCATAAAAAGTACAATCATCCAAATTTAATTATACTGGCTTTTTGTTCAATATAATCCATGAGCAACTGGTTCATTTTGAAAAAAATCAAGTGTTTTAGGTATCAGTCACATTTAGTATATCTTCTTCTTTATAATCAATCAACATAGTTTTCACATTTGATGCTAAGAAAGGAAGACCAGGAGCGAAGATCACTTCTATTTTTTGAATGGACTCAGGTTGTAAGATGTCATGGTCAACATAACGGTTTTAATACTTTTGTTAATGAGTTCATGTATATAGTCTATACCATGTTTTTCAATGAACTTCCACCCATGATACCTTCTGAATGTAGGCATTATCTACATATCAATCAACAGTTGAAGTCTGGATATTGGTTTATTTTCAAGGATTATACAATTTTGAGGATTTACGGGTCTGAGCTAAAGCCTTATAAAATTCCTATCTATTTAAATCCAAGGATTTTTTCCTTATAGTATATTAAGAAATTACTTAATGCAAATAATGTTCATTCTATTTCAAAGACCAAGAAATATTATTTTATGTTGCTAACTGAAATTTTGCCTTTCATAGTTAAAACCGGAACTGCTTTTACTATTGTTGAAAATATGATGAAAGATTTTCAATTTGAGGAAGATGTTAGGGACCTAACCTCCCTAACCCCTCACATAGGTAGAATAATATGTTTTCTATGTGATAAGGCCAAAATTAGTAAATAAGGCCTATATAATAATGTGAACAAGTCTAATGTAATAAGATTTAATAGAATTTTATGCTTCTAGAAAGATCTTCCTTTAAAACGTTATTTAGAAGATAGAATTAGTATAAATTAGAGTAGAAGGTGTGATAAATTTTTTTGTTAAGAATTATTTTGTAACTGAGCTCTGCTCTACTGGAACCCTTATTTTAGACCTATCCCATTGGATTCCTCTCTTCACCCTACCGCAGAGGCACCTATCACTTATAATCTTTTTTTCCCGTGGACCTACCCACCCTTTTGGACACCCTTATTTGGGATCTATCCCACTAGATTCCTCTCTTCACCATGATCATCGTGTTACCCCTTAGCTATAACCATTTTTTTGTGCATACCCACCTACCCACTTTTTTCTTATTCACAAATGGCTTTAAACCACAACCAAGAATTTTGATATTTCATATGAGATGATATATGATTGATGTTTTATTACAATGATGAGTGTTCCATATATAGAGAACATATGGTGACCATCCATGAAAGGATGTGTCCCTTGGATAATAAATAAATACTTATTTATTATATATATTTATACCTTATATTATAAATATCATGTCATATATTATATGCTATTATATATATATATATATATATATATATATATATATGGAAGAATGTCTTCCCGATGTTGTCTAAACATCAACACTCCCTCTCAAATAGGGAGGCATTCTTCATCATGCCAAAGCTTGTCTCTGAAGTATACAACCTTCAAACTAGACTCATGACACTTGTCAGTCAGTCTTGGGAGATGTCTCTCTCCCACCTGAACTGAGGGGAAACTCCTTCTGCAACTCTCCCTCTAAGCCAATTGACTCTCTCTGATATCAGGATCACTTTGGTTTTCCATGTGATAGCATCTAGCATATTGAGTCTTTATCATTTCTTATCAAATCACCATGACTAGGAAAAATACCACACGAGGGTCATTCACCACAAGTACACACCTTTGAGTGAATGTCAACCCGATGCTAACTGACACATGGAAATCACCTCAAGCACCTCGAGTCCATATTATTCCTTGTTGTGATAAAGGAAGGACTATGCGTGGGCCCATTTACCACAAGTACACCTTTGTGATAAATGTATCATATCTCCCTTCATATGCAGCCCGATCTAGGAGAAGTTCCGTTCGATGCTTACTCGAGACATTGTAGAAAAAGGTCTATCACACATGGCACTCTCATCTGCACTTATATAGGCCACTCCCTTCATAAACACTAGGGTCAACTCCCCATAGTGTGTGATGTCAAGGTCAAATCCCTTGATGTGTCCTCATGTGCTCTCCACAAGGGATGCTGGGATATAAGCCCAAACCTACTCATCCCTCTCGGATAAGTGTCCTCACAAATGAAGTCAACTCAATCATAGAGGAGTATGATCTGGAGAATGTATCAGGAAACTGCAAATATTAACACTCCCTCTCAGTGAGGGATGCATTCTCTACCATTCCAAATTTGTCATGGAAGTACTCGAACTTTGTCCCGGTAAGTGAGTTTGGTAAGAACATCAACAACCTACTCATATGTAGGAAGACATTGCATCAACACTGACTTCCTCTACAACATGTCTTGGATGTAATAGTACTTGATCTCAATGTGTTTCGATTTGTCATGAAACACTGGATTCTTTGAGAGATTCACACAACTCTGGTTATCACAATGAATAACGGTGGAATCCATCACATGTCCAAAAAAGTCTGCAAGGAGCTTGCGAAGCCACACTTCTTTGCAGACTTCCACACTCAATGCAATGTACTTTGCTTATGTGGTGCTCAAAGCCATATAAGTTTGTTTCCTGCTACACCAGGAAACCATGGCAGATCCCAAAGTGAAGCAACACTTGGAGGTGCTCTTCCTTTCTATTGTGCTCCCTACTCAATTAGAATCAATATATCCTTGCAATATCATGTCAATACTGGAAGTATATCTTAGACCATGTCCAACTGTGCCTCGTAGGTATCTCAACACATGCTTCACAACAATATATTGTATTTGTCTTAACTAACTCATAAACTGGCTAAGTGCACTCAATCCATAGCAAATATATGGTTTTGTGTTAACTAGATACATGAATGATCCAATCAATTGTCTATATAGGGTTAGATCAATCTCATTGGAATCAGAAGACACCGTTAGTTTCTTCAAATTCGTCACCATTGGTGTAGTCACGGGCTTACAGTTCAACATCCCAAAGTTCTTCAATATCTCAACTATGTACTTCCCCTGACTCAGGAATAACTCATTAGTTCTCTGCCACACCTCTAGTCCCAAGAAGTAGTGCATCATACCAAGGTCCTTCATATCAAACTGAAAGGCCAATGCATACTTTCATTCAACAATAAGGCTCTCTATACCGATGAGGAATAAATCATCAAGGTAGAGGAACAAAGTCAGGGGCATTAAGAGTCTTGTATTACATGTTGGGATAAAAAAAAAAAATTCTGAAGCCCAAACTCATCAGGTGTCCATCAATCCTCGCATACCAAGCTTGAGGTGCTTGCTTGAGTCCATAAAATGCCTTCTTCAACCTACACACATGAGACTCCTTCTCATGTATCACGAAACCATCTTTCTAATTGATGGATACTTATTCCTCAATATCTCCATTGAGAAAGGTTGTCTTCACATCCATCTGATGTAGTCTCCAACCCATGGATGTTTCAAGGGAAATAATCGTCTGGATAGAAGTGTATCGAGAATCAACAACAAATGTCTCCTCATAATTTATTCCCTCCACTTGAGATAATCCTCTAGAAACAAATATCACTTTATGCTTCTTGATGCTCCTGTTAGCTATGTGTTTGATCTTATAGATCCACTTGGAAGTCACTATAAACTTCCCCTCAGGTCTCAGAACAACATCCCACACATCATTCTTTATGATGGACTGATACTCCTCCATCATGGCATCTCTCCATATTGGATGACTAGATGCCTCATCATAATAGGAAGGCTCATAATCAATGATGTGGCTCATAGTTGTGACATAGCACAAATATATCTTATGTCTCTTGGTCTCTCGGAAGGTACCACGAGGAGATGCATGTCCTTTGGACTCCTACAGAGTCTGGTGAGCCCATGTAGGTATCTTATGACCTACCACAATATCTATGGGAACATCAATCGGATCTACAAGATCAATGGAATCAATTGGATCAATAGGCTCAATTGTCTCCCTCTGAAGTGTTGGAGGGTGAGGGGGAGAAGGAACCATCTCTTCCCGTCTCTCACTATCAATATCCATGTGATATCGTTTACATATCCTGAATGCTACCTCCTCCTCAAAGGTAACATATGTGCTCACCTCAACCTATCTTTGACCAAGGATGTAGATCCATTATGCCTTCGAAGACTCACTGTACCCCACAAATGTACCCTTTCTGCCTGAAGGGTCTAGCTTGGTCCTTTTCTCCTTGGGTACATGAATGTATATTGGACACCCAAATATCCTGAAGTCTCCAACCCCAAGCTTCATTTTGGTGAAGGCCTCCTTGGGAGTCATGTTCCATAAAGTCTTATGATGACTTTTGTTGTGAACATACACTGCATTCATGGATGCCTCTGCCCACAGAAACATAGGTAAATGTTGATCATGAATAATCTTCTTGAGTGACTTAACAATATATCTTTTCTTCTTCTCTACAACCCGATTCCATTGAGGGTTGTAAGGAATGGTGTACTCCCTCTTGATCTCTACCTCAATGCAGAAATCACTGAAATATTGGGAGGTGTATTCCCCTCCATTATCTGATCTCAACACTTTGATCTTCTTTCCAGTCAGGTTTTTGACCTGTGCTCTGTACTCCTAAAATATGGAAAGGACTCCATCCTTGGTCTTCAAGAAGTAAATACAAGTTTCTGATAGTGGTCACCAATGAATATCACATAATATAGGTATCCACTAAAGGAAGCAACTATCATGGGTACACATAAATCTATATGAACCAAGTCTAAGATCCCCTTGGATATTCTATCACTACTCGAAAATGACCCCTTGACATTCTTTCCAAGATCACAACCTCTGCAAATTCCATTGTGTTCAACATGGATCTTTGGAAGGCCTGACACCATCTTCCCTGGAGCGGGAAGAGCTCTATAATGTAAATGAGCAAGTTTTCTATGCCATAGTTTTCTCAAAATGATAGAATCATGTATCAAGGC
>JZKD02S1858996.1:0-28727 GCA_000966675.3 Picea glauca | reverse complement strand
CTTTTATCTCCTGGGCCTTTAGCCCCTTCTTCCCACAAGATAAGGTGTAACCCCACAAATAGGTCATCCTAATGTCGGGACTAGAGGAATGGGATAGACGAAAGGGAGATAAGATGTAAAAATGATAATATGATGGGAGCAGACGATGGCTCTTCAAAATCTCCCCTGGTGTCTAACCAGAACCTATGGGTACAATCTTGCTAGGGTACCTTGTCAATCCCCCCAACCATGGTCAAGTGGGTTAGTGTAAGATCCAAGCAGTCGTCAAAAATGAAAGGAATCTGATGCATATATCTGAAAGTAATAATGATCAAACATGACACATACCATGATACCTGGACCAATTACCTCATGGAGCAAGAGTCTTATCCGATACAAGTCCAAGCCGAAGGTGATGGATGTTGTTGCTGCTGACAGGACAAGTCTGATGAAGAAGAAGAAAGATGGGCCCTCCAGGGCCATGCTTAGGTCAATCCTGATCTCGATACTCCATGTCTAGGACCTGTGGGCCTCGAGACACGATCTTCTAGTTATCCCTAGAAATCGGGGATAACAAAACCAATGTCTGACAAGACATATCGAGGTTTCCTCATGAAACCATTGTCTAATACATATCAAGGTTCACTCATGGAACCAACGTCTCACAAGATATATTGAGGTTTCCTTGTTAAACCAATGTCTCACAAGACACATCGAAGTTTCCTCGTGAAACCAATGTCTTGGTTCCTTCATCTAACCACCACACTATCGATCCAAATTGAGCCAGTCATGAATTCTTGTTGGCAAATATTTAACAGAAAACGAATGCTTGTCATTGATGGCAAGTACAACAATGAATATGGCATGAGTATAGAAAGTACGTAATTGGCATTATGAGAAGACGCTGCAGAGAAGATTCGAATAATCTTAGAAGAGATAGTGCAGAGGATTGTTGGCAGATCATCGATGGCAAGATCACAACAGATCATCGATGGCAAGATCACAGTAAGTGGAACAAAGTAAGCTCGAGAGGAGAAGCAACATTTGTGGTCGTTGGATCTCATTTACAATTCCCGATGACCGTCAGATCAAGTGTTGATCGGGAATGTTGATCCCATTCCATCTCGGAGCGAAATCGTGATTTATTCACAGCCATCAGATCGAGGTTTGTTCTGGACCGTTGATCTGAGCTCCATCTCGGAGCTTCGCCTATCGCAATTTGGAGAGGCAAGATACATAATCGTCGAAATCGCGATATGCGAAATAGCGATTTATTCACAGCCGTCAGATTGAGGTTTGTTCTGGACCGTTGATCAGAGCTCCATCTCAGAGCTTCGCCTATCGCGAGTTGGAGAGCCAAGATACATAACCATCGAAATCGCGATATGCAAAATTGTGATTTATTCACAGCCGTCAGATTGAGGTTTGTTCTAGACCGTTGATCTGAGCTCCATCTCGGAGCTTCGCCTTTCGTGACTTGGAGAGGTAAGAAACATAACCGTTGAAATCGCGATATGCAAAATCGCGATTTAATCCCAAACGTCAGATCAAGGTGTGGTTTGGACCGTTGATCTAAGCTTCATTTCAGAGTTTCTCCTATTGTGACTTGGAGTGACAAGAACCTCCATCGAAGGAATCGCAAGATGCGAATTCACGATGAGATATGAACCGTAGATTCATCGAGATCGTGGACCATTGATCTAAGCTTCATTTCAGAGTTTCACCTATCGCAACTCGGAGTGACAAGAACCTCCATCGAAGGAATCACGATATGTGAATTCACGATGAGATCTGGACCGTAGATTCATCGAGATCATGGACCGTTGATCTCATCTCTATCTCAGGGTTTCAGGGATCACGACTTGGAGAGTCGAGATGCCTCATCTCCAGACTCACGAAATGAAAATTCACAAAAAGAACTTTTTGCCTAAGCGCTTGGTCATAGCCGTGGTCATATAAAGGAAGGAGCCAACATAGAAAAACTTTGTTTCAGAGTTTCGGAACTCGTAACATGGAGACTCAAGATGTCTCATCGCAGAATCTCCGAATTGCGAAAGCGTGAAACAAGTAAATAACACAAGAACCCATCAGAGTAAATCCAACAATGCAAGTGAATCTGAGCATAATCGAAGGGATATTATTGCACGTCACAATGTAACTGCCAGAAACCACTGATGGTTTCTGACAGAGGACTCGAAGACACTTCGGGGTGGTTGACAGAGGAGATGAAGAATCTCTGGGAATCTTCAAGATGGATGAAGATGCTCGTGGAGGTGATTGACAGTTGGATGAGCATTGAAGCTTGTAACTGGAACAGAGAAGGTGAGCTCGACTATCACAGAGAAGATGAAGAGTCTCAACTGCCAGAGAGACTGAGGAATCACAGCATAACATATAGTGATGCTGAACGAGTGGAAAAACGGCCATAGAAGCTGAAGAGTCACGATGATGATCAAACAGAGCACTCGAGTTGTGGAGGATATTGGTGCGGTGTGATTATGGAGAGGTATTTCACAGATTGCATGCACAAGGGGCACAAAAGCTATAAATACACAGTACATAAAAGAGATGGGGTTGTTGTTGTTGCTGGAGTTGCTGTGGATGTTGTTGTTGAAGGTGATTCATGCATGAAGAAGGATCAGAGTGCAGCAGATGAAAAGAACAGAAGAAGAACTATGCAGCGAATGGACATGGCGCACGGAGAAGAACAGAATGGGCAGTAGATGCATGCTGGAAGACAGCGAGGAAGTCTAAGTAGCAAAATCTTGCAGAACAGTGATGATACTAGTAAGTTGTTATTGAACACTATATCACTGTAATAGGTTTCATTATTTCATATTCATAATCCAGGGACGTTGGGAGGTGCTAGGGAGGACTGGTGTCCTCAGAGGTTCAAGTGGGTGCTTGAACACAAGGAGTTTGTGCTTCCTTCTAGTTGGTGCTAGAGAAACCAGGGAGTTGGTGCTTCCTTCTAGTGGGTGCTAGAGAAAAACAGAGAGTTGGTGATCTCAGCAAGTTGTAGCTTGCAAAACAGAGGTTGTAGCCTCATAATGAGTTGGTGCTCAAATTTATGATAATGTAGAGAATGTAAATAATACTTATCATATAAAGAAGAAGAGGCTTTTACCCTGTATGGGTTTCCTTGGGAAATATTTGTCTCTGTGTTTCTCATATATGTGATTGATGTTGAATGTGCCATTGTTCATTTCCCTGCATTATTGTGATCATCATTGAGTGCCNAGATTTGAAGGTAACTTACACTGATCCCATTCCAATTCACTGTGATAACACCAGTGCCATTAGTGTATCCAAGAATCTTGTTCTTCATTCCAAGACTAAGCACATTCCAATAAAGTACCATTTTCTCAGAGAACAAGTTACAAACAAAATTGTTCTATTGAATTATATACCCTCTACAGAATAGATTGCAGATATATTTACAAAACCATTAGCAGCAACCCCTTTTGGGTATCTTCGTCAAAAGTTGGGGGTTATAATTTCTTGTGTCTAATCTGTTCACTTGGTCAGGGGGGAGTACTTATTGAATATTTGGTGTATTTCCAAGATGCTGATAGTTGACAGGGGGAGTATGTTTTGCAACAACTCAGGGGGAGCATGTTTCTTCTTTGACATTGATGTCAAAGGGGGAGAAAAGAGTCCGGGAGGAGAGTTCGAATGCATGTGGGTTCTTGTGTTGCCATCAATGCCAAAGGGGGAGATTGCTGGCAAATATTTAAGAGACAGCGAATGCTTGTCATTGATGGCAAGTACAATAATGAAGATGGCATGAGTACAAAAAGTACGTAATTGGCATTATGAGAAGACGTTGCAGAGAAGATTCGAATAAGCTCAGAAGAGATAGAGCAGAGGATTGTTGGCAGATCATTGATGGAAAGATCACATCAAATCATCGATGGAAAGATCACAGTAAGAGGAACAAAGTAAGCTCAGGAGGAGAAGCAACATTTCTGGTCGTTGGATCTCATTTACAATTCCCGATGACCGTCAAATCAAGTGTTGATCTGGAATGTTGATCCCACGCCATCTCGGAGTGAAATCGCGATTTATTCACAGCCATTAGATCGAGGTTTGTTCTGTATCATTGATCTGAACTCCATCTCGGAGCTTCGCCTATCGCGAGTTGGAGAGGCAAGATATATAATCGTCGAAATCGTGATATGCGAAATCACAATTTATTCACAGCCATCAGATCGAGGTTTATTCTGGACCGTTGATCAGAGCTCCATCTCGGAGCTTCGCATATCGCGAGTTGGAGAGGCAAGATACATAACCGTCGAAATCATGATATGTGAAATTGCGATTTATTCACAGCCATCAGATAGAGGTTTGTTCTAGACCGTTGATCTGAGCTCCATCTAGGAGCTTCGCCTTTCGCGACTTGGAGAGGTAAGAAACATAACCGCCGAAATCGCTATTTAATCTCAGCCATCAGATCAAGGTGTGGTCTGGACCGTTGATCTAAGCTTCATTTCAGAGTTTCGCCTATCACGACTTGGAGTGACAAGAACCTCCATCGAAGGAATCGCGAGATGTGAATTCACGATGAGATCTAGACTGTAGATTCATCGAGATCGTGGACCATTGATATAAGCTTCATTTCAAAGTTTTGCCTATCACAACTAGGAGTGACAAGAACCTCCATTGAAGGAAGTGCGAGATGTGAATTCATGATGAGATCTGGACCGTAGATTCATCGAGATCGTGGACCATTGATCTCAGCTCTATCTTGGGGTTTTGGGGATCGCGACTTGGAGAGTCGAGATGCCTCATCTCTAGACTCACGAAATGCGAATTCRCGAAAAKCACTTTTTACCTAAGAGCTTGGTCATAGCCATGGTCATATAAAGGAAGGAGCCAGCGCAGAAAAACTCAGTTTTGTAGTTTCAGAACTCGTAACATGGAGACTCAAGATGTCTCAWCGCAGAATCTCYGAATTGCGAAAGCGCAAAACAGGTAAATAACACAAGAACCCATTAGAGTAAATCCAATGATGCAGGTGAATTTGAGCATAGTCGAAGGGCTACTGTTGCACGTCACAGTGTAATTTCCAGAAACCACTGATGGTTTCTGCCAAGGGACTCGAAGACACTTCGGGGTGATTGACAGAGGAGATGAAGAGTCTCTAGGAATCTTCAAGAGGGATGAAGATGCTCATGGAGGTGATTGACAACTGGATGAGAATTGAAGCTTGTAACTAGAATAAAGAAGGTGAGCTCAACTGTCACAGAGAAGACGAAGAGTCTCAACTGCCAGAGAGACTGAGGAATCACAACATAACATACAGTGATGTTGAATGAGTGGAAAAATGGCCAGAGAAGCTGAAGAGTCACGATGATGATCAGACATAGTACTCGATTTGTGGAGGATATCGGCGCGGTGTGAGTATGCAGAGGTATTGCGTGCATTTCATGCACAAGGGGCACAAAAGCTATAAATACACAGTACAGAGAAGAGATGGGGTTGTTGTTGTTGTGGATGTTGTTGCTGAAGGTGATTCATGCATGAAGAAGGATCAGAGTGCAGCAGCTGAAAAGAAAAGAAGAAGAACTGTGCAGCGAATGGACATGGCGTACAGAGCATAAAAGCAGAAGAACAGAATGGGCAGGGGATGCATGCTGGAAGACAACGAGGAAGTCTAAGTAGCAAAATCTTGCAGAACAATGATGATACTGGTAAGCTGCTATTGAACACTATATCACTGTAATAGGTTTCAATATTTCATATTCATAATCCAGGGAGGTTGGGAGGTGCTAGGGAGGACTGGTGTCCTCAAAGTTTCAAGTGGGTGCTTGAACACAGGGAGTTGGTGCTTCCTTCTATTTGGTGCTAGAGAAGCCAGGGAGTTGGTGCTTCCTTCTAGTGGGTGCTAGATAAAAACAGAGAGTTGGTTCTCTCAACAAGTTGCAACTTGCAAAATAGAGGTTGTAGCCTCACAATGAGTTGGTGCTCAAATGTATGATAATGTAGAGAATGTAAATAATACTTATCATATAAAGAAGAAGAGGTTTTTACCCTGTATGGGTTTCCTTGGGAAATATCTGTCTCTGTGTTTCTCATATATGTGACTGATGMTGAATGTGCCATTGTTCATTTCCCTGCATTATTGTGATCATCATTGAGTGCCTTGTAAATATTTTAAAAGAAGAATAATTGTTTAAGCATGGTGACAACTGATTCACCCCCCCCTCTTAGTTGTTCAACAATTCTATCTCTGGTTCAAGGCTTAAAGAAATAAAATCCTCGATCCTTCCTTGACCATTTTTTGATGGCTATCTTTGGCACACTCCACAAATTTATTTTGTTAAGACACTTTAGCAACACAACTTATCACTGTATGAAATGACAATCGTATGGCCCCTTGTGCATGTTATAAAGCCTCTTCTCTTATGCTTAGGCTCTCTTGTCCACATTGTTCTCTTTCACCAATGAATGTAGGTTTAAATCCTCCCTACAAGTGTATCAATCCCTCTCTCCTATACAACATGATGTGCTTCGCCAAAGATATTTGCAACCCATGAAATTCACGTTCTCTTGTGTGCCATGCAACACTAACATGTCAAGCTCGACCTAGCTGACAGATATGGTGGTGTGTTGGGAACAAAATTCTTTCCACTGCCCCAATTCATGAATTCGTCGAAGACTTGAACAAACAAGATCAGGCAGTGCCAATCAACTATTCAGTGAACTCCAATGATTTGTACAATTGGATGATCAATTTGGTGTCCTCCATGAGCATGTTATCAATGAGGATCATGACCTTCTATGAAGGTCACACAACAACTTCTCAAATTCGGTCATTCAATCCCAGTGCCCTTGGTGCATTCTATTTATTCAACAATGATCTTCATAAGTTTTGAATTACAATTTTATTACACACTTTCCACTCCCTCACACTCTCACGATAGTAGACAAATATCTCCTCCACACATAGATTTGATGGAAAAACAAACAATCTACTAAAAATAGATAGCCACAATCCACTCTCAACAATCTACTCTACTCTCTTACGTTTCCATTTTTCTTCAATTTCCATAGGCCCTCCCATGAGGGAGTCGAGCCCAGTCTTTCTTATATACCATGTTGATTTTTCATATGAGATGATATATGATGAGTTTTCCTTATATAGAGAACATATGGTGACCATCCATGAAAGGATGCATCCCTTGGATAATAAATAACTACCTATTTATTATATATATTTATACCTTGTATACAACCTGAGTGGGCCTAATGGTTAAGAACATGTGTTTCCTCCTAAGAGGTCACAAGTTCAAATCCATAGGGGGGTAGGGTATGTATACCTTCGTAGAATTTACCAATCAAATCATTGGCGGAGGGGGTCCCTTGTCCCACAAACAAGGGGGTCTCATACACCGATTTGGTGTTTGGCTTGGACGTGACCTTAAAAATAGATTATATATATATAGTCTTTCCGATTTTGTCCAAACATAAAAAAAGAAATCATTTCCTTGATCATTGACAATGACAAGAACATGAGTGACATCCAAGACATCAATTCCAACCTTGGATTTCTAAATTCCTCAGTTGAGACCCTCAAGATCTAATATTCCTCCCTCACTCACCGCTTTGACTCCCTTGATGCCAAACTCGACAAATGGATGAGCCAATCCATGAACCCTACCTACTCTGAACAACCTTCCTACCATGAAGACATCGACTCCTCCCATTTCCAAGCCTTTCATTCCAATAACCTTCACAACAACCTCCGTCTTCCTAGAGTTGATGTGAACAAATTTGATGGCTCAGATCCCACGGGCTGGGTCACTCAAATGGAACACTATTTCTCCTTGCATGACTTTACTGATGATTAGGCCAAACTTCGTTAAAGTGTCTACCTGGATCCTAAACTATGGAAATGGTGGCAATGGCGTAAAAATTCACACCAAGGGTGTGTTTCTTAGACACAATTTGTTGCAGATCTTTATGAATGCTTTGACACCGACGCACACCATTTGGGCCGTTTGACCAAGTTGAAACAATATAGCATAGTGGAAGACTATATCACCACCTTTGATCACTTGGCTTTCATAATAGAGGGCATTTCAAATGCCTTATTTAGGGAATGCTGTAATAGTGGCCTTAAGGATGAAATTCGAGCCTAGGTCCTAATGGCTTACCCCCAGAATTGGTTGGAATCTACTCAACGAGCCAAGGAAGAACAACAATTAGTCTCTTCCCAAAACATAAAATCCTCCTTTATTCCTCACCCTGGACCCACTAATCCCTCCCCTCCCACCACTCCTTTCAAGATCCATAAATTAACTTGGCCATAAACGACTGAACGCCAACTTAAGGGTCTTTTCTATAATTGTGATGACAAATACTTTTCGAGGCATAAGTGTAAGAAACAAAATATTTTTATGGCCATTTTTGAGGATAATTCTGATGAAGATGCCAATGTTCCCCATGATGAAGAGACACTCCAAGTAGATGATCATATCCCGCCCTCTGACCCACCAGAAGTTTAACTGCTAATCTCACTGAATGCCTTCACTGGTTTTTCTTCTCCCCAAACCCTCAAGTTAATTGAATACATTAAGAATAAGAAAGTCATTATCCTAGTCGATAGTGGAAACACCCATAATTTCACCCATTGCCACATTTCTCAATAGACCATGTGTTATATCCATGCAGTCAAAAAATTTCAAATCATGATTTCAAATGACGGTTCCATGAAATGTGGGGGCATTTTGAAAATGTGCGCCTACAAATTGGTTAGTACCACCTGAAATCTCATATATTTTCTATCAACATGGGTGGTTATGACTTTGTGCTTAGTTTTGAATGGTTATGCACACTCATCCCATCACCATGGATTTTAAGGACTTAACCATGAAATTCCAACAAGAGGGGAAACATTATAAGTTCCAAGGCATCACTATAGGTTCCCATGAGATCATTAGTTCCCATCAAATGAAAAAGCTACTAAAAAGGGTCATTTTGGCATTATTTCCCAATTCCATTCCATTAAAGTAGTTGAGACACCCTCTGTGCATCCTAACTCCAATATATACTCTCCCAACACCAATATATTTTTAACACTTCCCATGGAATTCCACCTTCCCGTGACGCCCATGATCATTCCATTCCCCTAGTCCCGAACAATCTTCCTCCCAATGTTCACCCTTATCGTCATCTCTTTACCCAGGAAAATGAAATTGAGAAAATTGTTCGAGAATTGCTCGAAGTGTGTTATCCGTCCTATTACCAACCCTTATTATTCTCTTGTAGGCATGGTACTCAAGAAAGAAGGCACTTGGCCCATGTGTCCTTATTTTTGCACCCTCAACAAAATCACAATCAAAGACAAATTTCCCAGTCCCATCATTGATGACCTTTTGGATGAATTGAGTGGTGCTCAATACTTTACCAAACTCGATCTTCGTTCTGGCTACCACCAAATCTGTTTGAAAGAGGAAGATATTACCAAGACTACCTTTCGAACTCACGAGGGTCACTATGAGCACTTGGCCATTCCCTTTGGCCTCTGTAATATACCATCCACTTTTCAAAGTCTCGTGAATGATGTCTTCCATGCATTCCTTCATAATTTTGTCTTATTTTTCTTTGATGATATCTTCATCTATAGGAAAACTTGGAAATCCCATCTCGCCCATGTGGATCAAGTCCTACACTTATTGTCTAAGCACCAACTTTTTCTCAAACAATATAAATGTGCTTTTGGAGCCTCTGAAGTTGAGTACCCAGGTCATATTGTCGGCAAGGATGATGTAAGTGTGGATCCTAAGAAAATTGAATCCATGAAGGATTGGCCTCTCCCTAAAACTCTTAGAAGTTTGCGTGGTTTCTTGGGTTTAATAGGCTATTATTGCAAGTTTGTTTAGAATTATGGTAGAATTGCAGTGCATGTCACTGCTCTTCTTAAAAAGAATGATTTTAGTTGGACTTCCACATCTAATCAATCCTTCCAAGCCTTGAAAGAGGCTATGTGCATGACTCCTGTTCTAGCATTACCCAACTTCACCAAGACTTTTGTCCTCGAATATGATGCTTTAGGGAAAGGCATTGTATAGTCCTCATGCAAGATGGAAGACCTTTGACTTTCACTAGTAAACAAATTTCGGAGAGAGATTTGGGCCAATCTACCCATGGAAAGAAAAGGTTAGTTATTCTGCATGCAATGGATCTCTGGCATCCTCACAACCTCAAGTATTTTTTGGAACAATGAATTTCATCCCCGGAGCAACAAAAATGGGTCACCAAGATGTTTGGTTATGATTAGGAGATAATTTACAAGAAGGGAAAAGGAAATGTGGTCGTTGATGCTCTTTCAATGAAATATGAAGAAGAAGGATCTCTCTTTTCCCTGTCTTTTATTTTAGTAGACTGGCTACAATTCGTTCGCTAGGAATGGTTACAAGATCCCAAACTTTCTGGCATGATCCAGCAATTGTAACAAGATCCTCAAGTTTCTTTGGAATATTCTTGGCACAATGAGGAGCTTCATTATAAAAGTCTCCTATATTTAAGAAAACATTATCACCTTAAATCCACTCAAGTGCTCTCTTAACTTCATGCTTCACCCACAACTGGGCATTCAGGATTTTAGAAAACATATGAATGGGTCAAATTGGATTTTTTTCGGGAAGGCATGAATCATTACATATGCACCTTTGTGTTTGAATGTGATAAGTTTAAGTGCAATAAGGGTGAAACAATAAAAAATCCATGCACAATCAAACCGCTCCCTCTTCCACCTACTATGTGAATGGATATTTCTTCAGACTTCATTGTTGGCTTACCCAAATTAGGAAAAAAGTCAGTCATCAAGGTTGTAGTAGATTGTCTTTCCAAATATGTTCATTTCTATGCCCTCGAACACCTTTTCACCACAACCACAATGACTGATTTTTTATGGATAACATTGTAGGAGCAAGATTGAAACCATGTTTCTCTAAGGTTGCCAACAAAATGCACCATTGTAGTATAGATATGCCGACATATTCATCCTTTCACAAGGGAAAGAAGTCGCACCTGAGGTGTAGCCGAGACTTGGATGATGAAGTGAGTCAGAGAAAACGCAACATCAAATTTACCTTAAAATTAATTAAAGACATGTAGCAGATCCTAAAGATATCCATAAACATTGATCAAATAATTAACCAGACAAGAAATAAAAAATTATGCGACAAAACCATAGATTCATACACATCCTATAAGATGATTACAACAAGAAATTTTAGGGCCCAAACACATCTTTATATTATCAGCTCCAGCATTCCAAAATCATTATACATCATAGATATCCAATACAATCTCTTGCACAACAAGATATGACTTCACATCACTCATTACAGACTCAATATCATGTTGTGAAGGCAACATGACTATTGGAGGAGACCATTACAGTAGCAAGAACAATAGTAAAACCCCCAACCCTTTTCCCATTACATATCTCCATATTTATACTTTTCCCCTTGTCGCTTCTTGTATTCTTTATTCCGCTAATTTTTCAGATTTTCCCTGCTAACACTCGATGCTCTTGGCCTTTTTCACTGCTTGTGTAGCTATCGCATGACACTTTTGTATTTTTTTCGTTGTTGTTATACTTTTAATTATCTCTTCATTATTATAACTATTTTCTGCTGCTTCTTCATCTTCCAACTGGCTTCCGTCGCTTTCCCCAAAACTTTATTATTTCCAAAAATAGAGGGCCCAACAGGCTTCGACCACAAATTTTGACTCACCTCAATTCAACCCTCTGCGTCCTTACTAGGGCTCCCTTCAAACAGAGGTCCCAACTCGGGGATGACCTGTACAACTTATTGGAGGAAATTGTCATACTGCTCCACCTTGTCCTCCCACTTCCACACCAAAATGGAGGCGTCCACAATGATTTCTTGCGCAACTACAATATCGGGCTTCGTAGGATTAGTGGCCAATAATTCCTACCACTAGGTCTCCGCATTGGAATCCAACTGTTGGATCTTGACATAAGTATCTTGAACTGCATGCATAAAATCCCTGAGTTCTTTCTTTGCAACTCGAGTGGCCTCTTACATTCCATCGAGTTTCTCATCAACTTCTTCGATCTTCACAAAATTTTCCTTCTGCACAATGGGATCAATGATCGTCAAAACCTCCTTCTTCACTTGTTGGATTTGAATATGAAGATATTGTATGGGCTTGTTCCTCTTTTCTAAGACGTTGAACCAATCGTTGACCATGTCAAACAACTGAATGCACTCACTATCTCGACAATGAAGGGAGTATCGAACAACGTCACCTTCAACAACAACCTGATTGATATTCTCAAGCATGGTCTTAGGATTCTCCTATTTCTTAAGTTGAATGGCTTCTAGTTGATGTTGCAGAGTGTCTATTCTCCTTGCTAATTGTGACCAAGCCTCTACCATAAGCTCAACCCAGTGCACTGGTGCAACTGGGGTAATATCCTCAGGAATCTTAGGAGAAACCTGCCTGAGTGTGGGCCAGACCTGGACAAAATTTTCAGAAAAAAACACCACAATAGACTCGAACTGTGTGCACAATCCATGCTCAAGATCCCTGGCTGTTGATGCTGCAACTATGTCCTGACACAACTATTGCGTTTGTTGTGTGAGATCCTCATTCATTTTCTCAATTGAAGTGATCCTATGCGTTAGGTGATCAGTAGAGGCCTGAATAAGATACAAGATCTGTGGTGTAGACCAGGTCGTAAGCTCTCCATTGGTGAGAGATGGATCTATGGGAAACCTTGAGGAAAGATGTTGGCCATTAGTGACATATCGTTTAGACATACTAGGGGCGCCAACTCCATCAGGACTAGGATAATTAGTGTAGAATTTGGGTACAAGCCTATCTTGGACCTCTTGTGGAAGTGTCCCAACCAGGTTTGTGTGTTTGAGGCACAATTCCATTATTGCACAACATTTTTATGGATCCTGCAACATAAGCATAATGTGTACTTTCAATGATCTCGCACTATGATCAGAATGAGTGTCCTCTTGGGTATCCATAAATTCATTGGGAGGATCGTGAATCAATTGTTCTGGCACTTCGACAGATTTCTCAGCCCTTTGAGTGAGTAAATTTTTAGGTTGGGTGTCAAGTGGTACATGAACTTGTGGAATTTGGGGGAAGGGGGATGGAATGGGGATGGTGGTGCATCTGGCCATCGTAATGAAGGGGTCACTAGAATCTGTCTTAGTGGTGTATATATGGGATTGAATAGGGTATGATGGAGTGGTGGATGGGGCTGATGCAACCAAACTAGGTAGTGGATGGGTGAGCTCCTCTTGGATGGGAGTGGGATGTGGGTTGTGATAAGGGAATCATATATAATAATGATAATGGGGACATAGGATGGGAAGGGGGTGGTAGTGCGAGTTTGAGGTGGAAGGGTAGAAATAGGAATGGAATCAGTGATGCGAGTGTCAACGATGGATGTGGATGGAGAGTCGGTGCATGGTTTCTTGACATGAAAAGCAACAATTATGGCTTCATGTAACTGCTTACCAGAGATTGTGGCATCATATGGGATTGATGGGAAAGGGAGCGAAAGTGACCTAGGTAATGTCTCCTCTTATCCTTCGTCCTAGTCTTCCTTGGAGCCCGGGGGCATCCACTCTCACTTTGACGTGTCCTGCATCATTTGTATGTGCAGGATCTAGCCATTGCGAGATGGTAGGCATTGAATATGAGATACAATATTTCTTATTTTCTCTTTTGACTCTTGACCATGTAGTGACTTCCTTTTCCGAAATGGCCTCGTCTAGATAAAATGACAAGGGGGTCATGTGAAACAGTGTTGGAGTAACACCTAGAGGTTGAAAAAATGTATTATTCCAGTTCATGCAAAACCAGATGTTATGGGTATGTCATTTTAACAATGCCCCAATAATCCTCGTTCTCGGTGTAGCTGTGATGAGGTCATTGTGCCACTGTAAAAAGGCACCTTTATGTTCTGTTGCATAAGCGCTAGTAGTGCAAGTGTGCTCGAGGTTGAAGATCTTTGAAATTTGGGTGTTGATGTTACATGACAGTGTGCACTCCGTTGGTGCCTTCCATTTCCACATCAGAAAGGAAACCAACAAATAACCATAGTCGGTGGCCCTGTCATGCACATCGACGCATGCTTGCAACATTTTCATGAGAACGTACTTACACCAATTGAGTGGTGCTCCTTCCTTGCATATCTCAGCCACTGAGATAACATCAAGCTTGCACTCGCTCCAGGAGTAGTTCTTCATGACCTTTCCAACAATTAAATAACATACACACCATACCTTCTCATCATTGATTGGCTCGATGTGAGCTCCATGACCTCCTCTCCTGGTTCCATACTTGTTATAGAGGTTGAGCTCTCCCTTCTTGCAACCATGCTTCCCTGAACCCTGAAAGACTTGTGTTACATCTTGTCCCTCCATGGATAAACCAGTCAACTTGTGAATTTCGTTCACATGGATGGGGTAGGCCTTATCCGACCATAGGGTACCATTGTACACTCTTCTAATGAGGAATTTTGTGCACCGTGTGACTTCTCCAGTAGTTCCAAACATGGGAAGGTCACGTAAGTTCATCAAAGTAGTATCCCAAAGGGGTAGGTAGGACGGTTTCCACTACCATTGCAATTTTTTGATCGGTAGGGCCGAGAAATCCATGAATGTGTGAATAACCATTTTGGGATACTATGAGGAATATGTGAATTCGATGTTGATCAACCGAGTTTGCTCAACTTTTTCGTGGAGATCACCCATAACTTTGACCTGTGGATCAATGAATTTTTTTGGAACAACGGTCTACGGAAGGGACCCCCAGTTAGAAGTGTGAACCATATTGGCATACCGATGTTGGTAAACAAATAAAATTGGTGGACAAAGGCACTGGTGCAGGCTCATAGAATGCTCGAGGGGCTCCAAAGTGAAAAATTCAAGCAACGAATAGAAGGAAATGACTTGAGTGGGAGATAATCACACATTTATAGATAGTAATGAGGAAGGTGACACATGATGCACATGGACATGTCATAAACATGGAAACTGTGTATCTTATGCGACATTAACAATGGTCATATCTAGTAATCATGGAAATATCTATTCAGGGATTTGGGAAATAAAAGGAACAATCAAAAACACGATAGTGGGACATCTGGTCAAACAACAAATTAATCAATGCACCAACAATTAACCAGAAAGGAATTGACAATGGTTGGGACTTAAATGACTTGTACTGAAAATGACGGGACAATGACTAAATAGGTATCAATGAAATTTAACGAACACCGTAAAAGTGACATAGCACATATTTTTAATTTGGAAACTACTTAATACCAAAAGATTTGACACAAACCTCCCCGACCACAAAGGTGTGATCTAGGATGGATAAACTGACAATAAAAACTAGATTCTAGGACAAGTGATAGTTGGATATGTCACCATTTTATTGATGAAAATGAGAAACAACAAACAATTGAAAAACCTACCTACTTTATTCACTCTCTATGATAGGAGTGCTGCGAAAATTATCTCAGTGAGCAAAAATGTAGGGATTTAGGCATGCACCATTCACCCAGCCTGGGCGAAGAATACCATTTAGTTGTGCCAGTATGACAACTCCAAAGTCCCAATTTTTTGCGACTATGAAGGGTCCAAGCCAATGCATTTTCATTTTCCTTGTATGATTTTGATACTTACTGTCATACAACAAAACTTGATCACCTTTCACAAAAGACTTAGTATTAATACGCCTATCATGCCAAGCCTTTTGCCTATCCTTTTCCACAGTCTGATGAAAATTTGTTAGAAATCTAGCTTCATCCAATGCCAACAACTCTATGACTTGTTCCACAACTGATTTTCCAACCGTCATATGAGTTAATTTTTCGATGTATAAGATCAAAGTGATAAAATCGATGGGGATGAATGTTTCTTTTCCATAAACCAGTTGGAACAAAGTATACTTATGAAATTTCTTTGTAGTAGTTATGTAATCCCATAAGACTGATAGAACCCTTTCATCTTGGTCATCCCTATTTGCGCAACATACCTTGGTTAACCCTCTCTCCATAATCTTGTTAAAGGCTTCAACAATACCGTTTGATTATGGATGATATGGGCTCCTTTTCTGATGTTGAATTAGAAACTCATAGGTGAGAGTGGCTACAATTGCACTGATGAAATGTGCACCCTGATCACTGGTCAAACTCTGAGGGAATCCAAATGGAGTGATAATGTTATAAAAAATAAATATGGCAATTGTATATGTAGAGCAATCTTGGACCAGTTCTGCCTTTGTCCAACAACTGAGATAGTCAGTAGAAATGATGATACACCTTTCTTTTGAGTGCTTGGTTGGTGGATTGATCGATCCGATGAATTCAAATGCCCATTTATCAAAGGCTTGAAGAGCTCGAACATGATGCAAGGAAAAACCATCTCTGTGCGATGACTTACCGACCCTCTGACAAACATCACAGGCCCAAGCATAACCTTTGGCATCTTTATAAAAAATCGGTCACCATATTCCTAATTGTGTATCTTTTGGGTAGTCGCTTCCCCTCCAAAATTTCCTCTCGTAACCCCACTGTGGCATTCCCACAAGATCTCTCATCGTTCATGATCAAGTAAACACATTTGAAGAATGTTGTCCAATCCCATCTTATACAAATGACATGCAATCAACTGATAGCCTGAAGCACAGACCACCAGGTGCCTCTTCTGAGTTGCAAAATACCCATCATACATAGTACCAATAGTGATAAACAACACAATGTCAGAAAGGTAATCATGGATAGTCTCAATATTAAAAAGATATTCATCTCAGAGTTGATCGTATACAAATTTTCCACTCTCTCCTGATTCTAATCAATATAGTTGATCGAGACCAACATTTAATTTTCCTAGCTTGACAATGAATTCAAAGGAAAATTCCCGAAATGACAATAACCATCTACAAATTATTCCTTCTAACATAGGCTTATTGACCATATATTTTAGAGCGGAATGATCAGTAAAGAATTTAAATTGACCTCCTAACAAATAATGTCTAATTTTTTTCAAAGCATAAACCATTGCCAAACCTTCCCTTTCATTGGTAGTGTAGTTGCACTCGGCCTGAGAAAAATTCCTACTAGAAAAATAGATGGGATGATCCAGATTCCCTTCACTAGGTTGCACAAGGATTGCACCTAAAGCAATGCCATAAGCATCGATGTGTACATGGAATTCGACCTTCCTATTCAGATATATCATAATAGGGGCAATAGTCCACTTTTCTTTGAGGGTGTCAAATGATTGATCACACTCTAGCTTCCAACTGAAGGCTTTGGATTTCTTCAACAACTTTTCCAAAGGGGAAATTATGCTGGCATAATTTTTGATAAATCTGCGATAATATCCAGTGTGACCCAATGTTGACCGTAATTGTTTGGAAGTCATAGGAGGAGGTATATTCAATATCGCAACAACCTTAGAAGGATCAAGAAAAACTCCTTCCTTGCATACTATATGTCCCAACATATTTCCAAAAGGTACACTTCTTCAGGTTCATAGAGATCTATACTTGTCTTCAACGATTGAACATTAATCGTAGTAAGCCTGTGTGCTCCTTCAATAGTCTGTACATGGTCCAATCGTCCATATATACTTCAAGGAATTTGTAAATAAAGTTGCGGAAAGAAGCAATAACTATTCGAGAGAAGACAACTGGGTGTTCTTTAGTCCAAAGGGAAAAACGTTATAAGCAAAATAACCCCACTGATTTTTAAAGGTAGTCTTTCTTTTGTTCTCTTCCATGATTCTAACCTGGTGATAACCTAAGAATCCATCTGTAAATGAGTATGCTTCCTTTCCAACCACCTGATCTAGTTCTTCATCACTAAAAGGAGTTGGAAAATGATCATGTACACAAGGTAATTTCAAGATTCTGTAGTAGACGCAAACTCCGATATCATCGGTATCCTTCTTACTCTGTATCACAATGGGACTAATCCACTCGGCCTCATCCATAGGGAAAATCAACCCAGTTGCTAACATTCTATCGATCTCCTTCTTAACCTTCTCCTTGAATCGAGGATTTAGATGGTACGGTTTGTGTTTGACTGGATTAGCCTCAGGTTTTAAGTCGATCTTGATTTCTCCTAAATCTCCCTTAATACCCTTCAACTTTGAAAAAATATTAGGAAATAGATATTCATACTCCCGCAATAGATCCTGGATCTATGTAATTGTTCGCTCATCCCAATAGTCTCCTATAGATGCCATCTTAGGATGTTCCTCACTCTCGATATTCACTTTCCACAACTTAAAAGGTTGAGTGTATGAGTTGTTGGTATCACCTGACATGGTATCCTTGACTTCTCTTGTTCTCGTGGATTCTTTAAAGGTTAAATGTCTGAGCTCCTCCAACTCCTCAGGATCTCTAGGGTCCTTATCAACTTTGCTACATGCCATAGGTATTATCACAAGGGAGGGATACAATCTATACTCAAGCAAGTGTCCATGCTCATAACAGACTGTAAGTGGATATTTAAGCTTAAATTCAGTACTAAACAACATCTTCTTGATTTGTTGGAGCACAACTGGGATTTCGGGAGTCTTACCAGAAAATGAGAAGTCACGACATAATTGATTCTTAAGTGTCTTCACATGTTGTTTGTCTTCTTATCTTCTCATGCACGTACCATGCCTTGGGAATTGTTCCCAAAGAGTGGAAGAATTGATGCATCCACATATAAAGGGGAATTTGTGCAACTTTTCGTACTTTTAGGCAATGCACAATGTGTGAAACTGGGTTAGACTAACCATCATATATCTCCAAGGATAACATCTAACTCTTTTTCTTTTGATCTTGTCCTAGATGTTTTACTTGCATTAGCGGAAGGAAACAATGTTGGATAGAAAGCTTGACTTCATTCCAAGAAGAGAGAGTTCCTTTGTGAGTATCCCACCACCTGGTTGGAGAAGACTTTAGGGCTAGGTCAAATGTTGAGATTCTCTGTTCGGCCGCAACCTTACCCTCCATGTCAATGAGAAAACTATGCATATCTGAGGTAACACCGTATGTTGTGTACTCCTTGATTTCCATTCCAATCTACCTTACTACTCTGAAAGGTGCGCAACGCTTGGGGAAATATTCATACCTCCCTTGTTGCCAATTGTCAAACGCCGCTTCAAAATATTCATCCATCGACTGAATGCTTCTATACTTACAGATCCATCTACAATGGGATTAATGTAATCTACTCGTTTTCCCGCAGTAAGAGCATATAATTGATCTATGATGTCTCCCTCCATATTATCATCGACTGGTTTGGTGTATCTTGGACCTTGATAAGGATATACTGGTTGAGTAACCTTCATGTCGTCACATTCAAAGGTCATAGTTTCTTTCTTAAGATCGATTGAAGCATAGTTTTCGTAGGCCCAATCAATGCCTAACAAAGATGGATAAGGATCCTTCTCTCCCATTATCTCAATCACTTTGAAATCAACTATTGTTTTGACACTAACCAAGTCTACTTCAATGTTTTTCAACCTCTCCATAGGATAGATGTAGTATTAATTCACCATCCACAACTGAGTAGGGGAATATACAAGCTTGGGATTTCCCATTGCTTCCCAAGCCTTCTTTGGCAATATATTGACATCAAAGACCAAATCCAACATAACATCCATGATCTCATAATCATCGATGTGAACATTCAACTTGAACTCCTTTCTAGATCTTGTTTTCCTTCTCTAGGTTCTACCTACATTCTTTTATGGAATATTGGTAGAAATATATTCCTCTGGGTTTGATTAAGCTCCCAATGCCAAATTGATTGTATTCCGTAACTTCCTAGTAAGTTGTTCATCATCCATTATATCATAAAATAGTTGCAGCCATAGATCAACAACCTTTTGTTCTTTTCTTGAGGGGTCTATTTGAGCAGATGAACCTTTGGGAGCCTTTGGCTATCGAGGATTTGAGTTAAATATTGAATCCACAACCGCAGGTGTTGGACAACTTCATGTCTATTTAAACATCTCAACTACACTTTTAAACAATTCCTTTTGTCTCATAGGATAATACTTGGTATTTTCTGGGATGGCCTTCTGGATTTTTAGTTGATGTGGAATTTATGCATTTGCACCTTTTTTTCACCTCCTCTAGCGACGATATTAATATTAGGCCCCTCTTTGTTAGTTATAGTTCTAGGTTCAAAATTTATTAGGTTGGAACCTCACTACTTGTCACGATATTTCCATTTCGCAATAATGTCCGAACAATATTCTGTAGAATGGGTGTTATTCTTGCAATGTGCACACCAAGGTCTTCTTGGAAGAGGACAATCTCTCACCAAGCGGCCTTGCTCATCACAATTATAGTAGTAAATTGGTACTCTTCCACTAGTTCATCCTCCCCGGTATCCTCCTCTGCCTATGTGACCCCTTCCAGGTTGTCGAGGTCCTTCATTGATCCTGAATGCAGATCGATCCATTCTGTCCACGAGTGCATCCAAATATTTGCATTGATTAGTGTTGTGCGAATGTGAGACACAAAATTCACAATACATGGTATTTGACACATGAGTATACTTATGTAAAATTGAACAATGCCTCAGAGAATGCCCATGAGTTCTGCAGATCTCACAATACTCGATACTCTGACCTCCTTGATTATTTGGGAAGGCATGGTATTGAACATGCCCATGGAATGACGTTGTAGCAACAACCTCCGCAACTCCTCCCGCTGGCCCAACTGGCGGAGTTTATATATTAGAGGGCTCTATACTCCTTAGTATTAGACACTCATTAGCCATATGACCTTCAGTGTAACAACCCGTACACCATAATTATGTTTGACCTAATTTTAGAAGGGTTAATTCTTAAATTTTATCAGTTAACACATAGTCTTGGCCCTGCAATTGCACAATATTAGCATCCTCCAGAGGCTTCATGATTCTTAAGTTCCCTAGATAACCTGCCATAACTTCAATCTTCATAGCCTGCTCCATTTCTTGTCCCAAAGTGTCTATCCTTTGTTGAGTTAGAGGAATACATGTCAAAGGTAACAACCCTTGAATGAACCATTATCTCTAATGATCCTCATGGATAGGGTTTGCTAATTTCGCTATCACATCTTTAAACCTCTAGTTGTTTTCCCAAGCGGAATCACCATCCCTCTAATTTATCCCTTTCAACTCAGAGAGATCTTGTTGTTATGACTGTGGAAACCAAAATTCCTCTATAAATATCTGCTTCACTGAGCGAGCGTGAATGCTTGCCCTTGAGCCCCTAGCTCGATTTCCTTCATGTGCCACTTAATAGCTTGACCTCTTAAGGTATTCTGGAACTCAACTAACTTGTTCACATCTAAAGTTTTGTGAGACCTCTAGATGGATTCACATAGAAACCAATTTTGTTCAACATCCTCATCACCTTTACCCCAAAATTCAGAGTATTGGGCGAGAGATCTTGCATATTGATTCACCATCGATGGATTTGGAAACCCTACTAAAATGAAACCTGGAGGTCCTGGTTGCGACATAAATGACAAACTTGCCACACTTCCACGACTACTACTACTTGAACTCGTTGGACTTGAAGGATTAGAAATAACAGAATTGACAGAAATATTTGTCGTAGAAATTACCAGATTTATAGATGGTGCTAGGGGAATGGGTGATTCAAGGCTGGTTCCTTTACCTCCGGAGAAAAAATATTTGATCTGGGGGGTTTCGTTCATTTATAGTGTTGTGTTCATATCTTGATGTAAACCAACATCTTATGGTGTTGCAGGCTATGATTCTCTCACAACTTCAGGGGTTCCAATTGAGTATTCTTCCTTAGTGGGGGAATTTACCCTTACTCTTTCATCCATCGCTTCTGAACTTCCTTCCTCTTGTATGCTTCTTCTATAACCTTCACCTCCTTCACCAAATTTATCCTTCAACCATCGGCTAGCGAACCTTCCTCGTCTCTTATAACTCCCATAACTCTTCTAACTCTTTCCTATGACTACTCTCAAATCCGATCTCCTTATGCGACTGATCAAACCTCTTCATCACTTTTCTCGTATGTTTTTGCCACCTCTTCTCAAGAACAACAACCCTCTTCCGAGCTCATTTTTTCCTTGCACTTTTCTCAGAACGCCCCCCCATATCTACCAAAAAATATTTCTTGACCTAACTCATGAACCCTCTCATAAATCACCCTCCCCCAAGCCCAGGGGTTTATGCTACCATGTTAGCTAAAGGAATAGGTAGCATCCCTTCTTCTACTAGTAAAATCTTGATCCACAAGAGGATTTACTGCAACATTTTTCCTTTGGATCCTTCTTTGAATACAATTTTTTCTCTGGAAAAAGATTGGTGGTTCTCTACAACAAATTCAATAATATAACCCTCTAGAAAAATCTGCACCCAAATATCCATAGCACGAGAGATCAAATGATCTAAACGGTGAAGATCCTCCAAACCCTTAATGGTCCAGTTGTATTTCCTTTTGACCCGATCTTTGTATTCTAGTGCTTCTTGCAGGTGATCTAACTACTGAAATACCTCTTTGGGGAATCTAATCTAAAATATTTCATACAAATCACTAGTAGGCTCTAAATAGAACACCGTACTTTTCACAACCCTAAAAATTATGTGCCGCAATCCTGCTTCCTACTGTAAAAATGGGTGACACCTTCTTTCCCACCAGTTCTTAACATTATATTTGTAAATCCAATGAGACATCCTCTAAGAATGCACTTTAAATCTCAGGTCCCGACAATAGAACCATTTGTTGGCACAAGATTAAGACCAAGGTTCTCTAAGGTTGCCAACAAAAGACACTACTCTAGTCTAGATATGCTGGCATATTAATCATTCCGCAAGGGAAATAAGTCTCACCCGAGGCATATCCGAGACTTGGATGATGAAGTGAGTCAGAGAGAACACAACATCAAATTTACCTTAACATCAATTAGAGAGATGTAGTAGATCCTAAAGATATCCACAAACGATGATCGAATAATTAACTAGACAAGAAAGAAACAATTACGTGACAAAACCATAGATTCAAACACATCCTATGAGATCATTACAACAATAAATTTTAGAGCCCAAACACATATTTATATTATCAGCTCCAACATTCCAAAATTTTTATACATCATAGATCTCCAATACAATCTCTTGCGCAACAAGATACGACATCACACCACTCATTAGAGACTCAAGATCATGTTGTGAAGGCAACATGACTATCGACAGATACCATTACAGTAGCAAGAACAACAGTAAAAACCCCAATCCTTTTTCCATTACTTAACTCCATATTTATACCTTGGCTGCTTCTTGGATTTTTTTTTCTGCTATTTTTTCAGCTTTTCCCTGTTTTCGTTGGATGCTCTAGGCCTTTTTCACTGCTCATCTAGTTGGTGCATGGCGCTTTTGGTTGTTTTCACTAGTGTTATAATTTCAGTTAGCTCTCTGTTCTTCTAATTGTTTTTCACCGCTTCTTCATCTTCCAGCTAGCATCTATTGCTTTCCCCAAAACATTGGTATTTCCAAAAATGGAGGGCCCAACAAATATCTTCAAAGTCCATGGCATGCCTCACTCTATTGTCTTTGATCGTATTCCAACTTCCACCAACAATTTTTTGCAAGAATTTTTCAAGATCCAAGGAACCCAATTGCATCTTAGTACAACCTATCATCCTCAGAATGATGTACAAACTAAAGTTGTCAACAAGTGCTTGGAAACATTTTTTTAGTGTTTTTCATTTGACAAACAAACTCAATGGGCTCAGTGGTTATCACTAGTTGAATGGTGGTACAACACATCTTACCATGACTTCCACTTGCATGACTCCCATCGTCTATGGTCAAAAGCCATCATATGTTCTCTCCTACATGCTTGATGTATCCAAGGTTTAGGAAGTCAACCACACACTTACAGTCCGAGTGGCCATTCTCTATACCCTCAAAGAAAATTTGGTCATGGCTTAGAATCACATAAAGAAACAAGCATATCAGGGCCATTTATAACATCAATTTGCTAAAGGGGACCATGTGTTTCTTCATCTGAAACCATATAAGTAAACTTGCCTCAAAGATTAACACTTTCAAAAACTCGCTCCCAAGTTTTATGGTCCTTATACAATTTTCAAGCGTGTGGGGCCCATGGCCTACCAGCTATCTCTCTCGAGTCACTCTAAACTCCATCATATTTTTCATGTCTCTTTCATGTATCATTTCTAGTGTTATTGTTCTCTATATTCTGTTGGTATTGATCATAGTTATTATGTTATGATTTGCATAATACATCTAGTATATTACATATATATTTTGGAAATATGATCCCTATCAAGTGATTTTTGACATGAAGATTGCAGTTGGTTTGGTGTCGAATATACTCATCATTTAGATGCAGAAAAATAAAAGCTAGCAAACAAAGAATCTTGGGTAAAAGTGCAACAAATCTTTCAGGAACAACACTTAACATCAACAAAAGGAGGAATTAACATGGATGTAGATATTACAATGGAAAATCCTTAGAAATAATATGTTCAAAGTAACATGTCTAATGATCATATGGAAGAAGACACACAAAAAAAAATCTCTTGTTAAAAAACAAAGAATGGATCTTGAAGATGAAAAGGAAATAAGTGAATTAAAGCAAGTTGAAAAATCTGTGGTATCAATTATCCACATTTCAGCATTCAATGATTCCCATGGTAAAATAAAATTCTTGTGCGGTGAAGGTTCAAAGGAAATCACAGTTGCTGAGAAGGATTACGATGTTTTTGTAGAGATGGAGTCAAGCAAGAAATGTGCCAAAAAACCAACGAAAGTTTATATTCCCATATTCCTCATGAAGGCTTTGCTTCCTCAATATTGTTGTCTTCTATTAATGACGACAAAGGCATGTTGAAAATAGCTATTTTGCAACCAAAGGTTGATAAACCAAAAAAAGATCTCAAGCCCAATGAGTATGAGACCACTAGGTTTACTGTAGATCTTAACAATTTTTCACCTGAAGATAAAATTGAATGGCATAAACAAACAAGAAACATAGTGGCTAGAGATCTTATAAAAATACATGTTAATGTCAAGTGGCTTAAGATGCAAATGGGAAAACTTGAGAACCGGTTACAGATTAAGAAGGCAACTAACAAGGCTCGTATGATTTCAGTTAATGATCTGGAGCTGATCTAAAAACAAAGGTATTATTGATAAATCACAAGTTAGTTTAATGTACTTTTTGCATCGAATCATTAAGAATGCGAAATACATAAACTTGTTATCTTGTTTGCGGAATATCAAATGTGACTTTTACTTGATGCTTATTAATGTATAGAGAGATCATCCATTAATATTCATGTTGCAAATGAAGAGAATAGAACAACAAAACAGAAAGAGAAATAGAGACAAGAGGTTGATAACGAAGTTCACCAATCGTTGGGTACGTCTTTGGGCTCGCTTCCAAGTGGAGGACCTCTTTATTTCTCTTTAAAAATGCTCAAATTTCTCTTACAATGCTCTTTGTTGTTACATTACATGCTTCATGTCTTCTGTGAAATACCTCCTTGTTCATATTCATGCATGCACCATTAAAATCCTCTCAACAACATGAGAAAAACGCCTCTCAAAACATGAGAAAAGACCAAAATTTACAAACTGCCCCTTCAAAACCCTGCATCAAAAAGTCTCCTCTCAAGCTCAAAAAGCCTTAAATTTATAGTATTTAGGCCCAACAAGAGAATCCCAACTTCCCCTAAATATCTAGCCTCTTGTTGGGATCAAATCCCCCTTTAAATGGCCAAAATATCCAAAAAAACAGTGAAATCTGGGCTTTTCTAAAGTTAAAAAACCCATTTTTAACAAAAATACACAAACTAGCCCCTTTTGGGCTGGGAGTGCCCTTGGTTGCTGTTCATTAGGCATATTCATAGGATCACAAGCTAAAAAGGAGGGCGCTTAGCTGGGCTAATCCCCTTTTGGAGCATGCCCCCCCTGGTCTCATGGGATTCTCCTCAAAACCAGGGCTGAGGTTTATCCATTGGGCGCCCCCCTTGTTACTTTATCACCTTTATTTATATTATTTTGTTTTTTAGTGTTACAAGAACCACCAAGGGTGCGTTGGAAAGGGACCTTTGTCAAAGGCTTGGGCTGACCCAACAGGTCATGGGATCAAACCCCATGGACTCCAATAAAACTTTTTCCACCAACCATTAACCAATACCATGGTGCCACGTGGCAGCCCATGACTGGGCCACGTGGCACCCAACCATTTTCCAAACAAATGCCACTTATCATCTGTTGGTTGGATCCTTGTCATTGACCAATCATCTTCTTCTAGATTTCCACTTGTCGCCATGTGTCTTTGCCATGTCAGCATTGCTGATGTCATCATTTGACTTGACCTATTGACTTTTTTCCCTGTTTGAGAAAATTGTCAGAGTACAATAAATCTCGCATACAACGTCCATTTGAGAAAGTAAATATATGGTTGGAATCGGGAGAACAAGCCGAACACAATGGAATTAGTTTCATCCAATTATGAGAACTTTTATTTTTGAGCATTTTCCGAGCCTGGGGAGCCTCCTGGATCATTCCTCCCCACTTTGGAAGATTTTGGACCACCAAAAGTCTGCTTTTACTCAAGTAAGAAGTGAGGGTACTGCCTCCCCACTTTGTCCTATATCATCCATCCTCTCTGTTGGGATAATGATCACCTGACTAATCACAATAAACATGAAAACTGAGATAACATTGTTTATCAAAGTAATCATGCCATCAATTGCACATTCATCTACATTGTTTGTCGTTGTTAGCAACCATAAACTACTGAATAGCAACAAACCAAATACCAATACTAAATGTGCTAATGAAACAACATGCTTCCTCTTTTGAATAGGAACAATAATCAAATTATGCAGTTGAACCTCATGTTGTACCCGTGGTGACACTTCATGATTGTTTGAAACATATGGAATCATCTCATGTTTAGCATCACTAACTTCATGTTTTATTACAGACATAAGTGTTAAACTTTTGCTTTCATTTACCATTCTTTTTAACTTCCCTGTAGCTGCAAAGGACCTGTCAGTTTTCATGCAATGAGCACTAACAATGTACTCATTCCCATCTTTCTTCAAGCAGTACTTATTTTCCTCCCTGTAGAATATGGCTTTCCTATCATAAAGGTATGGGCTTCCCAATACAATTCCACATATGTCCAGTGGCACTATATCAAGCTCTACTTCATCAACATAATTAGAANTGATTGCAAACTTGATTTTACATTGCTTGGTTACTTGTAAATTGTTATCACCACATATCCATCCCAATGGATATGGTTTAGGATGTGACTTAGTTTCAAGTCCCAAGTTATTCACAACATCTTCACTAATTAGATTGGCTTGTGATCCACTGTCTACAAGAGTATCAACTTTAGCATTATGTGTTATGACTCTTATGTGGAAAAGTTCATTCCTTTTACACTCATCATTTACATCAACTGATCTAGAAGAGCTAGTACTTGCAATAAAATTTTTACCTCGGATTCCCATAGCTACAACCTATGTCTCATCACCGGAATATGATCCAAGATCCACTTGAATTGTCATAGTTGTGGTATTCTTCCTTTTGTTGTTGGCAAACTTCTTTGGCTTCACGTCAGGATGTAAGACCCAACAACGATCTTCATCATGGCTTACTTTCTTGCAATGCTTGCAAGTAGGCTTCTCCTTTCTTGATGTGGCTGTCTTCTTCTCTTTCCTTTTCCCTACATCCTTTCTTTGCAAGAATTTGTAGCAACACTATCACCAACATTCCCTTTACTTGATTCAATGTGAATGGCTTGTACACATACTTCATCAAAGTTAGAAGGATTTAACATAAGAATAGTGTGCTTAAGATAAGAATGTAAACCACCAATATATTTTAGGACTGTCTCTTGTGTATATAATGGAATACCCAAATTTAAAGCCTTCTTACGAAATATCTGAGTATATTCTTGTACACTTTGACCTTTTGATTGCCTTAAACATTGCCAATTCATCATTTCTTGTTGCATGTAAGCTAAAGGGTAAAACTGTTGTTTTACTGCAATAACAAAATCATTCCAGGAAGAGATTGTTTTACCACTTTTCTTAAGATCATCTCTAGTTCTGCTTTCCTACCATATGAGAGTTGTGCCTCCCAATTTGAGACTTGCTAGTTGGATCTTAGTTTCATCATCAACAATCTTTTGTAATCTGCAATAGACTTCTAATTGTCTCACCCAATTATCTAGCTTTTCTGCATCTAACTCACCATCATAAGTGGGTAATTGAAACTTTACATCTAAATTTAATAACGGAATATAAGAAGAATGATGAGTTTTTTTCTTATCCTTGGAGGAATGCACACTTTCTTCATTATTAGATGATGAGGATGAAGGATAAGAAGGTTCTGAAGGTCCACCACCTCCAACTCCTCCTTTTGCTCTTACCGAAGATTCACCTTCTTCAATTTTTGGATTCCTTTGCTGACCTCTTTCATGGTAAATCTCCTCTACCATGGCTTGCATCAATTAAAAGACCTCGAAGAAATCATCTTCAGATTTGAAGGGACCCAATTTCCGTGGCGAAGACATCTCTTTCTTATGTAGTAGCCTTTGAATCTCTGTGTCAAGAGCCTCAAGTTGGCCTTCTCCTCGCTTGAGTTTTTCTCTCGTGAGCATCCAATGCTTGCAATTCCTGTCAAACCTTCACAACCAAATGCTTTG
>JZKD02S1858985.1:11246-30671 GCA_000966675.3 Picea glauca | reverse complement strand
TATTCAACCAAATATTCAACCTGGACTCTCTAATCAAAATCATATCGCTTTAAGTCTTTTCGATACGATACTCATAACTGCCAACACTCGGGAAGAACTTGAACGTTCATGGGCAACCATTGAGCGAGACATAACTGCTCAAGAGCAGTTGGAAGCTAGACATCAGGAACGTAGATACCTTTACTAGTTTCCTATATCGAAGGTCATTCATCTTTGAATATACCTTTACTTTTCTTCGGATGCCTTGACACTGTACTCAAAGCCTTAGTACAGACTCAGGAACAACAAAATCCATGAAATGCCCAATATTAACCCGTGAACGAATTTCAAATTTAAAAAAAAAGGCAGGTCTGCCAAATCTGGCGGACCACACCAATTTTAGTAGCAGTTGGAAGGACTTATAGCGAGTACACTAAAGTTAGCCAGAATCATATATTGTAATACACACACACACACACACACACACACACCAAAATGGAGGCCGGTGGGATTCGACCCCGGAACCTCTGTCGATGCCCAAGCCTTAACAAATCCACCCATAACCAATGTGCCACAGGTATCGCTTGGTATATCTGCCTGTGGTTATTAATTAAAAGGTGAAATCCATCCAGAGCCAGGGGGAGAGGTGCAAATTGTACAAACCTGTGGGCATGGATTTCGAGGCAAAGGACTGTCATCATTGTAGGTTGTGGAGGGCACAAAAATCGAGACATAATTCTTCTTGGGCCTGGGAGTGATAGAGTCGGATTGGAGTGTGAAGATGGTCATTTTTGGGTAATTCGACGCCACAAATTCAGTGGTGATGTTTGTTTTCTGATCTGAGCATTATTTCTGTAGCTTGATTTTAGAATGAGGTATATTTATGTGCTTGCCAAATTATTTTGTCGAGTTAATGAAAGAGCCTACACATTTGAGAGCAGGACCCAGAGATGTAGTCCACCAGGGAGGAACTCCGTTATCAAGTTTTTGTGTTCATATCTGATGCTTATGTCTCTTCATTTTTGAGTTTTCCCTTCTTTAATGGTGCACTTTAATTTGTGCTCATTTAATACAATTCTTTATAAGTCACGATGAAAATATCTCAGATCAATCTATTGCCTACACATTCTAGCAAGGCTTGGTGATTTGTAATCCAAGATCACGCATAACCTCAAGAGTCATGATATTGTTAGATGCACCATAATCTAGCATGCAATTTCGCAAAATGAACCCATTAACCATCAATGAGCAATAGAAACGGTTGGGGTTACTATTTTCCTTACTAAGACCAAGGAAACCGTGTGGACACTCATCTTCCAGGCTAACCTCCCCATTATTTCCCATGAACCTATCCAAGATCTCTTTGTGACTAGGCATTTGAATTAACTCTCTCAAAGGAACAAGAATCCTAATTTTAGAAAGCTCATTCTCTAATGAAAATTGGGATGGTTCAGATCGAACTGGAACTGGAAGAGGTAATAAAGAAGGGGGGGGGGTTCTTACATGAGTAGTAGAAACCTCACATCTAGGAAATGATGGAGGAATTTGAGATTTTCCTTTGCATGCATATTTTTGCATGATGTTTGCGACCCTGAATGATGCGACTTCATTGGCTCTTTGGATTTCTTCCTGAGTCATAGGCCAAGTGGGAACTGGATGTAATTCAGGATACAAGGATTTCCATTGATATTGTGTGACTTGAAAGGCGCTATGAGGTTTATCCTTAACAATATTTGAGGCATGGAAAGCATCAGGGTCCCCTATCATTTCAAATTCAGCCACCTAGTTCAAAGTGGTATTTGGGTTACCAGATGGATCCTCTCCCTTCTCATAAACATGTGATGTTTGGGAAAATATAACGCATGAGGATTCACTATGAGGAAGGTTACAGGCTCAACAGAAAATGGATGAGGCATACTCAATGTAATTTGTCCCAGGTGCTTGGGTTGGGGGTTTGGGATCCTCATTCTTCTTGGGATACTGGTAAGGCCTCCTCTGGTTGATGGGCTTGCTGAGAGATAACTAGCTGATTTTGGATCATCTTTTCCATCTTCACTAGCCTATTTCTCAATTCGTTCACTAACTCGAAGGTTGCATCTTTGGAGGCTCCCTCTTCTTTCTTAGGTTCATGAAATGATTGCATAGGGGGGTTAGAAGTTCTCCTATCTTGTGGGTCAGGCAAAAAACTAAGTGGGTCTTGTGTTTTGGAGGCTAAGGAAAGGTGTTTCTATGTAGAAATGACCACCTGATAAGAAACATCCAACAAGGCACTCCTTTTTCTTGATCAAAACACCCAAAATTCCATCAAACTTCACTAAATATGAAATTAAAGAAAAATTAACATTAAGTCTAAGAGTAGTTGGAATTTTATGATAAGATTTTGTAAAATGAGTGTTAAATTCAAAAATAGTTTCATTCTCTTTCTTATTAAGATCAATAAAATTTCTAAGGAAAGAGGTATCATGTTTGTTGCCCCATTTCTCCAAGAACTTCTCGAAGAATGGATTCAATCCTATAATGGAATTATTTTGGAGACTCTTGTACCATGAACATGCTTCTCCCTCCAAAGTAGCAACAAACATATTCATAGTTTCATCCTCATGCTCAACTCCCTCATCATCACACACCTTCAAGAATTGGTCAATATGATCTTGCACATTGATGGCATTGTTACCCTGAAACTTGTGAAACATTTTGACATAGTTAGAAGTAGGCAAAGCACGAGGTTTCCCTGGAATGGCCACTATGTCTAAGGGACCATAAGTATTGAATGTAAACCGAATATCTTGTCCAATCATACTACTGGAACTTGAAATAACCAAAGGAGCAGGACTTGCAACTATGACCAAAGGAGTAGAGGAAGGGAAAGGTGATACCTAAGGTGTCGAAGTACTTGCCACAATAATAGGATTTGAAGAAATAAATGGAAGAGATACCTGGACTAATTGTAGAAAATTTGTACCCACTGTGAGCGCAGGACTCGCTATAGCAGTCACGAAAGAATTATTCCGAAACAAATGTTCCATATCAATAAGGGATGGGTAAATCCCTTGTGTGGGGCCGAACCAGAAAGATCTGCGCATGGTCCCCTGTGAAGTTTCCCTTGTATCTTGATGAGTAACCAGGTGATAAAAATAAATTAAAACAATAAATAAAAACTCATCGAATGTCATTTACAAAGGCTTGCATTCCCTGACAATGACGCCAATTTGTTAGCACAAATTTCCACCCTCCAATTGAGCTGATATAACCTATTATTACATCGATGAAAACTTGGATAATTCAAGGAGTAGGGCCCCAATTGTCACTGGCCAAACCCCTCTCCATTTGGGCTAGTGCTTGGTAGCCTCTGGGGGGAGTCCCTAGGCACAATGAAGCGCCTTGCTGGCTTATCTAAGGACTTATTTCTGCATTCAAAAATAACAATCAACGAGTTGTTTTGTCTTGGACAGTGTTTAAAAGTGGTCCAAAACAGTGAGAAAATCGATCTTATATTCTTTTAGGGAACCTACAGTGTTATCACGGTGATAATAGACTATAAATTAGATGAAAACTATTCAAAACGATCGAAATTAACCATGATAAATAGTTCATAAAATGACATATCAGATTACAAAATTACCATAATACCACCAAGAAAATAGGTTTGAATGAAAAACACAATCTTATTTATTGATGAATATTACAAGAGAGTTGATTGCACCACACTTGACAAGCCTACAACCTGAACAATGACTACTTTACTCAAAGAGGAGCCACTAGAATAGAGGAAGAGAGAGAGAGAATAATTAGAGAGACACTATGTTGCTGGTGCAAGAATCGATGAAATAACCAATGACCAGCATCCAATATATAGCTAGTGAGGGTGCAAACCTTAAGGATTTAGAGAGGACGCATGAGGAGGATAATAATAGAGTCCGAGTAGATGTGGGATAAGAGTAGTGAGATAAGTGAGTGTGAGTGTGAGTGTGAGTTTGAATGCATGGAGATAAGAGAATGAGTTCGCCATACTAGTTTAAGGACGCATGAATGGAGTGAGTGGCGAGTTAAGTGAGAGAGAGGGGGTAGGTGAGGTGCATGGATGCATGAGAGAGGCTAAACATAACCTCATGTCCAAGTAACTGAGACATGCTTCCATTTAACTAGCCATGCATCCACATGCATGAGAGAGGAGAAGGCACATTGAGAAAGAGATAATGAGTGGAAGTGAGAGTGAGAAAATCACCCAAGTCAACTGGAGTAAAGGGGTAGGTGAAGGCTATATTTAGCTGCCAACACATGAGTGAAGTTCAGTTAACTCAATCATGGGGATGACTATACGACTAAACTCATGCGACCCCTTCTCCCATCATTAATTAATTATCACATGCTCGAATATTGGGAATATGTTCCCTATGCTTAGGTGGATGCCACATCATTTCGTAGAGTTTCCAAATGTCGACCTCTGAGGGTGCCAATTGGCACTGCATGGGTGATGATTAGACCTGCTAAATATAGAAACTTCTAAAAATAGAACCTCGCTCCTGAATTTTAGGAAATTGTCCACATCATCCAAGATGACTGGGAGGACACCGCCACACTAATAAAAATAGAAATTCGTCTGAATACCCTTGACATTATACTCATTGATCACGTCTATTCGCAAGGGATTCAAATATGTGATCAAAACTGACATGCGAGCCCTGATGCTCAACCTACTAGAAATAGTAAACTGGGCCACATCATCCCGAAAAAGGCCCAAAAGTCTCTATATGTCTTAAGGATCAATATTGTGCTCTCAGAATATGAATCTGGGGACTAGAGCAAAACATGCTAAAAGTAGAAATTTCTTGGATGTCGCCTGGAAAAGTGTCATCAGGCCTAGAATCTTGCAAGGACTCATACTGTATGCTCAGAACTGCCGCAAACTGCCAAGGGACGCACTCAAACTGTGCCTCCTAAATTTTAGCAACCCCTGTGGTGTGTATATATCTCTTTCAAATGTATGAAACTAAGTCAACTCTGACTTTGAACCAAGTAACCATGTCTTGATCATGTACCTGCCTCATGTGGGAACCAACCTCCTACTCAACATAAGTGATAAAATCTTGTAAAATCTCAGTATGCCGACAAAAATGTTGCATGTTGGCTCTTAACCCTCAATATTTTCAAGGGTGAAAATATAGGGGTTAACAACGAGTCACACCACTAATGTGTTCTTTTTGGTAGAGCTTGTAGTTTATATTGGATATGGCATAATGTCTATTGATAAACCGCTTAGTTCCACTCCTGCCTACAATGGTCATTTATTTCCTTGTATCAATGCATTTTATGATATACCCCATAGTGCCACTCCCTACCTACAATGGTCATTTGTTTCCTTGTGTCAACAAGGTGGTCATTAGTTTTCAGATTCTATGTTTGTGCCAAATCCATGCTATTATTTCTACTTTCAAATCACCTAAAAGCTCAGTCAACACTTTAACAGGCCAAGACCCCTCAGTATGTGCAACTGACATGCAATTCTATTTAGAAAATCAGTCCTACACCTAAAAATTTCCTTCAAACTTTGAGTGAGGAAGACTATAATTAACTATAAGTCTTGGTGATCTATTTACAACCAATAACACTATGTGATGTATAATCCACTAACATACTTGTGGATTTTTCATATAACATTTTTTTCTTCAATCTCAACATAATTTCATAGCATGTAATGCACAAGTATTAACTATTTATTTCTAGTAAGTTCAAATCCAACTTGCACAATGCAGAGTGCATTTCCTAGGAAACTACAAGGAACGTTTCATATAATGATGCATATTAACAAAGCTTTAAGAAGCTACAGGGATTATCTAAGCTCTTATGACAATATATTGTTATTTGATGATTTATCAATTTATTTATAAGTTTATTATATTGCAAGTCTTCTCTTATGTTACCTTGTTGTTTTAACTTTTTACCTTCATATGTAGTAGCTACCCTTTTTGTTTTACTAAGGTCTTTGCACTTGTCTTTGTCACTAATAAAAAAGTTGGTGGCAAGTTGATCGTTGTTATATTTTTTAGTTGGTAACTTTTCCTTTTGATACAAGAGATTCTCCCCAACAACTTTGGGTCAATGGAGATGTTAGTCCCTAAGATTACTACTACCTTTCTTGTTCTTAAAATTAAGCCTATTCTATCCAAACATGTACTGAGACTATTTACCTTTGTTGGTTGCACCTTTTATACTTTAATTTTAATTTTGGTGTGGTTTGTTTTTGCTTAAGTCCTTTGTCATTTGCTTCTTATAAGATAAAGTTTAAATGTTTGCATAGGTAGGACGTGTCACATAAGATTTTTTAATCACTTTTCGAATGAAAGAGCATTTTCCAAGGTTTGAAGAATAAGCAAGGTCACTGGAAGAATGATGCCATTCTTTCAACACATAAAATCATCATTATTTCAAGTGCACTTCAAATTTAAATATCATGCCAGTTGCTTCGAAATCATGCAGGAGATCATGCAAATGGTTATGATATTAAATTGTGTCAAATCTAAATCATTTTTCTATCCCTATGCATTATTTAATCAACCCGAATACAAATTTGTTCATACTCCCATCAAACCGTAGGTGTCGGGCCATGAATTAGAAACATGAAAAATTATGATTTAATTTTGTTTTTAAAGAATTCTAAAATAAAGGTAAATATAGTTTAACGCCATTTGCAACGAAAACCATTCTGCGTTACCTATTTTGTGCATGTAATTTGAAATCCCAAGTAAGGGAAAACCCTAATTCTTGTAGGTATAAAAAAGCTCATGATCAGTGTGAACGTATTAGAGTGGAATATGTCGCCCAATAAAAGTGGTTGAATTATTCTATTAAAACCAGAGGGGATCGAATTAGTATAAGGCTTCCCAGCTATTATGGAGAAATTCATCCAAGGAGAATGGTTTAAGTTTTGTTACATTTTTCAGGGGCACCATGAAGAAATTTTGATGTTGTTTGCTAAGAATTTTGATGGATTTAAGACTCAGGTTAGAGATGTGATTATTCATGTCACTGAGTATTCAATTGCAACATCTTGTCATTTACATGTAAAGGGTGAAAGATGGTGGAAGAAGAGTAGACTCCCTGGAGACCTGTGCAATCAATTTTTAGTGGAAGAACACCAAATCCCATATTGGAGTCAAAGAATTTTGAATAAATGGATGAAGGAAGAATGGCAGAGTGTGTTAGTAGTGGTCCAAAAATAAATAACCCGTGAAGGTAGGTTTTCTACCATTCATTGCCACCACATGCATTTTCTAATGCATTTAAATGCTGATATGGAAATGAATCTTCCCTTTTATCTGTTAAAAATCTTGACAAAAATGGTAAAGAGGATGTAGGGTCATCCTCAAACTACTCATAAAATATTATTTCATTAAGGTTTAATCAAAAGTCTGGTTATGTATGCATTAAGTGAAGTTCAAGTGTCCTGGTAACAATTATTGTCTTCCTTAGGGTTTGAAGAACAAGTTTCAAAAACATAAAAAACCAACTCCTCACAAGAAAACTAGGGTTTCAACAAGAAAGGGTAGCACATCAAAGAGAACAACAAAGAGTACATCAAAGGTACAAGAAAAAACCTCCCTTGTAGCAAGAGATACCATATCAAGAAAAAGGAAACTTGTTCTAAATCATGAAGAAGCAATTAAGCAGGAATCCAAATTGTCTGTTTCAAAACAGGAGTGTATGAGTTATGAAAAAGTTTATACCAGGAGGATGACAAGGCAAATGGCATAGGAATTACAAAAGGTAAAAATTGAAACTGAAACTGAAACTCATGATATATCAATTGAGAAGCCTCCAATGATAAGACAGAGAAAAAGGAATAAAGGAAAACAACCCGTAAATTGTCTTAACAGACCTAAAAATTGACCTACAAATAAGCTAAGGTTGAATTTTAAGGCTATGTTCAAACCATCTCTGAAGGAAGAAAAATTGATTATCATAGATGGTGATGACATCCTAGAAAAGTTCTCTAAGATTACCAAGAAAGAAATGATGGAAATCAAAACCTTAAGAGAAATTCCAATAAGGAAAACCAGGAAGGAAAAACAACAATAGCCAGTGGTTGAAGTTAAATCTTCTCAATCATATGATGGAACAAAACAATATCTCACTTACAGTCTTGAGATCTAAGAATTGTTATAATACTATAAATAAGAAACAACCAACTTATCTAAACCCGTAGAAAAGGACATCGTTGAAGAAGCATCTTCAAAGGGACATAAGTATGGAACAAGGCCTAAGAAGCCCAAAATATCGATTGATTTAAACATGCCTGCATCATAAGAGGACCAAGGTGAACACATGAATGAAACAAAGGATACACCAAGAAAACATAGGACTGAGGAATTTTAGATATTCATTAAAGAGTTGAAGTAGGAGAATCAAACACTTGATATATGGAATGCTAAGTTGCAGGAAAAATTCCAAAAGTTGAAAGAAAAGCACAAAACTCAGCATGAATTGTCAAAGAAAGTCAAGAAAATGAACATCAAATTGTACTAGAGTAATGTTGTGCTTAAAAATAAATTGCAGCAAGAAAATTCTTAAGGGAAAACCTCTACTGAGGGACGAAAGGGCTTCATGTTTTACCAATACACAGGTCATCTTTAATTATTGGGTTCATGCTTCCAAAATAATGATTTTGTAGCTCTCATTTTTTACATAATGATGAAGAAATTTAGGAAGTTGAAGATCTCTTTTGCAAGCATGTTCAACATCATGATGATAGTGATTTAGTATGAGTTTGAAGGTATAGTTTTCAATGAATAAGTTTTGGAATAGTTTTTGCATATCCTATGTGTAAGGGTCGAATATATCTTAGTCCTATAATATAATATCTTTTCCCTAAGCTCAAGGATTTTAGTTGTTGGCACATTGAATAAGTAGAATGTAATCTCTACTTGATAGACACATATATTGAATCTGTAACTAGATTTCAATATCTGAGATCCAAATAGAAACCGACTCTTTGTATAAAAAGTAAATTAGATGATAGAGTTAAGGGTTCATATTTTGTGGCCTTCAAGGAACATATTGATCAAAATTGTAAAGTTGGAATTTGCAACATTTTTACACAATTGAAAAACATCCTGAAGGTTAGACTATCTTTTTCTATGCCTTTATTTCTTCTGTCTTATTTTGAATGCATCTAAAGCTTTTGCAAAGCAATGGTGTATCCTGTTATGTTTTGAATTTCAATTAAAGATTTTGCTGTTAAATTCATCTTTTCACGATTTTCATTTAAAATGATCATTTCTGGTTTCTGAATATTATTTGGGAATTTGAAATTTCTTCTTTACAAGTGAACAGATTGTAAGATATAATTTATCTTTCATCAACCTTTTAGTTTATTCATATAGCCTATGAGAGTGATTTCCTTTGACTAAGTTGATGTTGTAGAAACCTGATTCGAAAGTGTAACGTGATCAATTTTTGTCCAACATACTCATTACCTGATCCACAAACTAATCTATAAAATTAATTTGATTCACAAATATAAACCATTGCAATAAATGAGGTGCCCTATCTTGCCTCTTAGTAGTCAGGGAAAACTTTAGGAATCATCTTTTGGCGTCGTTGTCGGGGAATGGAGAAATGAAGATATCTTTCCCTAGGAATAACGTCATTGAGAAGGGATAGCTCTTGATGGTGGACAAGAGTTAGAAATTGAAATTAGACTGCATATTATTCACCTGTAAACTCCGTTGTAGAAGTTATGGCTCCTAAAAGAGAAGTGAAAGGGCCAAAGTATGATCCTACCAAAACCCCAATTTGATCTTCATCTTCAAGAAAAAGAGTAACCAAAAAAAATAAAGACCCCAAGGAAGTTCAAGCATTTTCAGATCCAGAGAAATTATTAATAAAATCAAAGAATACCCAGGGCCAGTCGTCTTCTTCTAAAGGTAAGTCCTCTTCTGAAGAGACAATTTTTGTTCCTAAAAAATCCATTACTGTTTCTGAAGAAAATTTATTTCATGTTATTGAAGAAAAACCTATTATTGATCCTTCATAAATAGTTGAAGAAAAGGACATGCCTAAAATCGTTTCTTTAGAAGAACAAGTAGCTCTTCATTCAAGAGAACAAATAGTTGAGGAGTGGAATCCTTTTTCCTACCTCATTAAAGACAAATATGACGAAGAGTTGACCTTTCTTGGAAGACCTATCAAATACTTTCCTAAGTATACAAAGAAGAAATTGATCAGATCTTGTCTTCATCTTTTCTTCAACCAAGCACCTCTGAAAAAGATAAACTATAAATTCAAGTTTTTAATAATATCCTTTCCATTGAGGGATTCTAAAAGTCTAAACAAACCCATACTCAGCCTTGATCGCCTCCTAAAATCGAAACATTTGTTTCACCTTCTGCATTTCATCCTTCATCACCACTTAAAGTACATACTCTCGTTGCTCAAACAATGGTTGTAAATATGATGTATTCTATCATTGCTGCTAGATATGCACCCCTGATTTTACCTCAAGTTTTAAGCGCTTTCCCAACTAGAGATTACATCAAATACTTGCCCAAATTCAATGGGGAGGGTGATGTTACTGCTGAAGAACACTTAGCTTATTTTTATAGTTTTGCATATAATTTTAATATAGAGCAATCAGATGTTTGGATGAGAGTGTTTATTCAAAGTCTAGATGGAGAAGTAATAAAATGGTTTTGAGGTCTTCCTGCAGGTTCTATTCCAGTTATTGATGTTTTAGATGAGACTTTTATGAAAATATGGGGAGACTAAATGGATTACTTGTATTATATCACTGAGTTTGGAGCACTAAAAATAAAAAGTGGTGAGTTTGTGTCAGATTCTACTAAAAGATTTAATAAAATGTATACCAAAATCCCTGATGAAATCAAGCCTACTAAAACCTCTGCTAAAATCACTTTTGTTAATTCCATTGATGTTGAATTTTCTTTGTTGTTGAGAGAAAGAAGGTCTGCTACTCCGAGCTTGATGCAGGAGGCAGTTATTGAGGTAGAGTAAAATATTTTAGCGGCAAAAAGATTAAAGACTAAATATGATAGAGACAGAAGGAAGCAGAAAGAATATGTCCCATCTTCTTCCAATACAACAACATCTGATCCAAAAATTGATGAAATGGATAAAATGTTGAAGCTCTAACATCATAATTGGCCAGATTGAAATTGGAAGCAAAACAACCAAATAGACTTGTTCAAGAGGGTGGAAACAAGAATCCAAATCAGTTCAGAAGACCACATAATGCTCCTCATATTATGCAAAGAGAAAGAAGGAATCATGAAGACCAAAGGATCTTTCCACCTTTTCAGAATAATGCGTTTGAAGAGACATAAGAAAGTGATGATGTTGAAGAAAATCCCATGGTTATTTTAAATGCAACTGAGCTTCCTACCAATCACTTGACTCAACATGAATATGAAGATTCTTTAATATCAAATCAGTTTGATGATCACGAAGAGGAATTTTTTCAGAATGAGCCTCAAAAGAAGTATGACTTAAGGTCTAAACAAAGTGGGTCTAAACCGAATGCTCAAACTTAGATTAAGAAGACAAATACTCCAGCCAAGAAAGGGCCAAGAAAATCATAGCAACATCAATAACCTATCAAGGAAGGTGTTTCAGAGGTAATAGAAATAGAAATACAATTATCTCCTTTTACTTTGGAGAACGAGATAAATAAAATTAAAATTCATGTGCCTTTGGTGGAGCTAATGAAGAATGATCCTTTTAAACATTCTATATTGAAGGTGTTGCAATATCCTGCACTTGTTACCTCTTCAGACACTTCTCCTGCACTTGTTATCTCTTCAGACAATGTAAATTTGCAAGATGAAAATCCTGCTAGATCACAATTGGTCCGCATATTGAAGATAAATATGATTCTTCACCACCATTATATATATACATGAACATTCATGATAAAATTTTACATAACTGTCTTAAGGACTCATGACCTTCACATAATTTTATCTCAAAGGTGGTTATGGACCAGTTAGGGTTAGATATCACAAAACCCTACCAAGATCTCTATTCTTTTGACTCTAAAAAAGTCAAGTGTTTAGGAGTTATCAAATATTTGGTTGTAACATTGTCTCAGCTGCCTATGAAGAGTGTTTTTATGGACATTGTAGTGGTTGATATACCATCAAAGTTTGGAATGTTGTTGTCTAGGTACTGGGATAAAAAGGTGGGTGGATCTCTGCAAATGAATCTGACATATGCCACCATACCTATTTTTGGGGGAGAACATCGAAAACTATAGAGAGAAGTCTGACTTGCTTATATTGTAAGTGATCATGACAATATAGGAAATCACCCTATCTATGTAGTAGACAATGAAATTGGCTCAGCCATATTTCATATCAATGATGATGTTCCAAAACCATCAAGTAACAATCTCATTGGTAACCAAGAAAAGGATATGGAAAACTCAGTGTGGAAAATAAATTTTTATGGTTCATGTTCAAAAGAAGGATCGGGTGCTGGGATTGTAATTATTTCCCCTTCCAAAGAAGTTGTATCTCTATCCTACAAATTGGAATTTGAGACTACCAATAACATTGCAGAATATGAAGCTATGTTGTTGGGATTAAGAGCTGCAAAGGATATGGGAATTGGAAAATTAGCAGTTTTTGGAGATTTTGAATTAGTCATCCATCAAGTCAATAATATTTATTGGGAAAAGTAGCAAATATTGAAGCAATACATGAATGAGGTATGGGATTTTTTTGAAAACTTCTTGTTGGCTTTTGATAACACATTTTTTCATAGAAAATTTAACCAACAAGCAGATTCATTGGCATTAGAATCTAGCAATTTCAAGACTCTGTTATGTTCTAATTTGAGATATGAAATTGAAGTTAAACATAGGCCTTCAATCCTAGATAACATCAAACAATGGAAAGTTTTTAATGATGACGAGGAACTGAAATTATTTCTAGAAATTATTGATGATTTTTCTATAATTTCTATTTTCCAAGAGAATGAAAATGATGAGACATAAATTCAATTAGTTGTTCCTTTCCAGAATAAGGTAGCAGGGCATAAAATTGTGGAGTTAAAGACAAATCACATTCCAAAAGGTTTGGTCCCACTGGAAATATTGTTTGACAACAATGATGTTTCCAAGAAATTTTCAATTCAGAGTCAGGAAAAGGATGTGTTTGATTGCAATATTGGAATTGTTGTGGATCCAAAGATTATTAAATTGTCCAAAGCAGTGTCATAAGAGAAGAGGAACATGTATGTTAAAATTATGAGGGAATTTGCTTATATTTTTGCTTGGTCATATGAAGACTTTAAGATTTTTGACACTGGCATAATTCAACATAAAATTCCTTTGAAATAGGTTCTAAACCTTTCATGCATAAAGTGAGATAGTTTAATCCTATGTTGTTGCATATCATTGAAAAAGAGTTGAAAAGACTGCTAGATGCTAAGATTATAGTACCTTTTAGATATTCAAAGTGGGTGGAAAATTTGGTGCCAATGAGGAAAAAATGGTGAAATAAGGTTATGTGTGGATTTTAAAAATCTAAATAGGTGTTCACTCAAGGATAAATATCCATTACCAAAAATGGATCAAATTTTGTAGAAAGTGGTAGGTGCTTAGAGGATCTCCATGTTAGATGGGTATTCAAGATACAATCAAATTGTAGTATTTAAAGAAGATAAAAAGAAAAATGCTTTTACTACTCCATGGGGTACCTTCATGTACAACAAGATGCCTTTTAGGTTGATGAATGCAGGGGCTACGTTCTAGAGATAAATTGGCATTGCATTCATTGGAGAAAAGGACAAATTCATAGTGATCTATCTTGATGACATCACTATTTTCTCAAAATCTAATGATGAACACTTGCAACACCTCAATCAAACATTTAAGAAATGTAGAAGGTATGGCATATCTTTAAACCCAAAGAAATCTCTTTTTTCTATGCATGAAGGAAATCTCCTAGGTTATATTGTATCTACAGGAGGAATTAAAATAGATCCAGAGAGGGTGAATGCTATCGAAAGGATTGATATTCCTAGAAACAAAAAGTCATACAATCCTTCATAGGTATAATCAACTTTTTAAGGAGATTCATACCTAATTTTGTTGAGATTATTAAGATCCTTACGAATATGTTGAAGAAGGATGTTGAGATTAAGCGGACACAGGAAGCTAAGTCATCCTTTGAAAAAATAAAACAAGCTTTAATTGAAGCTCATGTCCTCATCATTCCAGATTATTATAAGGATTTCTTGATCTTCTCTTTTGCTTCTGAAGAAACAATTGTTGTTGTACTATTGCAGAAAAATGAAGAAGGATATGAGCAACCCATTTCTTTCTTTAGAAAATAACTTAGAGATGCATAACTTAAGTATAACATAATGGAAAAACAGGCTTATGCCTTAGTTACGACATTGAAATCTTTCAGAGTTTATGTTTTTCATTCTAAGATAATTGCCTATGTTTCTAGAAGCAATGTGAAAGATATGCGTGTGCAGCCAGACAGTGAAGTAAAAAGAGGTAAATGGATAGCAAATCTTTTGGAATATGATGTAGAACTCAAACCTACCAAGTTGATCAAAGGGCAGGGTCTAGCAAGGTTGTTTGCTGACTCAAATTGCAAAGCTCTTGGATTGAACTATATTCAAAATCGGTCAGTTGTTTCAATATCACAGAATAAAGATAAAAAAATTACAGGCATTGGACAAGTATCATTCCTCATCATGGTATAATGACGTATTTCATTTTTTGCATAATTTTCAGTGTCCATCAGATTTTGATAAATCTAAAAGCATAACGCTCAAGATAAAGGTTGTAAAGTAATGCATCATTAATCATAATTTGTTTTGGAAGGATCCCAATGTCATTTTGATGAAATGTATTGATGAAGAGGAATCAAATTTTATTATGACTGACCTGCATAACGGTTCTTGTGAAGGACATCAACATTGGAAAGCCACAAAATTTAAAATTTTCAGAGCTGGGTACTACTGACCCACTCTATTTCCGATGTGTTTGCTAAAATTATAGCATGTGAGCAGTCTTCAAAGTTTGTTGGAAAACAAGAATTATGCTCTCTTCCCTTAAATCCAATCATAGCAAATGTCCCTTTCCAGCAGTGGGGCTTATAATTCATAGGATAAATTCATTCGCATTCTAGTGGACAACATAGATGGATATTGACAACCACTGATTACTTTATGAAATGGATTAAGGCTATCCCAAATAGAAATGCAATTGATAAGGTAATTATAATTTTTCTGGAAGAAAATATATTTTCTAGATTTGGCTGTCCTAGAAAATTAATCACAGATAACACTCATGCATTTAAATCTGTAGCTATGATTGAATTCTGTGAAAGATATAATGTCACTATGACACATTCTACTCCTTATTATGCACAGGGTAATGGATTGGAATAATCCTCCAAAAAAAGCTTTATTAGAATCCTAAAAAAATTACTGGTAGATAACAAAAAAGGGTGGAATTCTAAACTTAAATATGCTTTATGGGCTAAAAGGGTTAGTACCAAACAATCAATTAGCATTTCTCCTTTCCAGTTAGTCTATGGGACATATGCTATTTTCCCAACCAACTTGGTTTACCTGTACTAAAATTTCACAAGAAGAATTGGATGAACCTAATGATATTCAAAGAAGGATTTTTCAAATTATTGAGGTACAACAGAGGAGAGAATTTTTAAAAGAAAAATATGAGGCTTATCGGAGTAAGATCAAGACATCATTTGATAAGAAAACCAACAAGGATAGTTTTCAAATAGGGGACCTTGTTCTGAGGTGGGATGCCAGAATAGAAGATAAGCCAAAACATGGTAAGTTTGATCATTTGCAAGGCTGATTTTAGGGGCTAAATTTCACTCATGGGCTAATTTTCCATGGTTTTTCCAAAAACGAGATTCACTATTTTAAAAATGATTTGCCCAAATTCTATAGGATAAAATTATTTTACCTTAAAAAACGCCAAAAATTTATAAAAAAACTATATAAAATCCTTAGAAATTTGAATATTTTTACAAAAATATCGCCAATCATTTATAGTTGGCATATGAAGGATTAGTAAGATTCGCCAAGGTTTCTACATTTTATAATTAATTCCCATCCTTAAAATCATCCCTGATCATTTGTGGTTTGGCCCATTCAGAATAGCCAAAGTTTTGAACAACACTTTTGTATTACAAAATTTGGATGACAACGAGATATTTGGAGGCCCAGTCAATGGGCGTTTTTCTGAAATTTTTTTTACCGGAAGATCCAGGGTTAATTTATCTTGTAAATATTCTTTTATTTTGGTGTGTTTAGAAAATCAAATAAGGCTCCATAGCCCAATGTAGACACTATTCTACAGTTTAATTTATTAAAGTTTGGTATTTTAGGATGTAGAAAGGATGATCTATAATAAGATAGAGGTCAGAAAAGAACAAGGTGAAGGTCACAAGTTTCCGTGATATAATTGAAAAAGAAGGCATTGTTGTGCAGTTCTTAATGTCTCACAATTAGAACATTATCCCCAGATGGACCAAGTGTTAGTCCCTAAGCTTACTACTGCTTTTCTTGTTCTTAAAATTAATCCTATTCTATCCAAACCTATTATGAGCCTATTCACCTTTGTTGGTTGCACCTTTTATACTCTAATTTACATTTTGGTGTGATTTGTTTTTGCTTAAGTCCTTTTTCATTTGCTTCTTATAATATAAAGTTGAAATGCTTTCATAGGTATGACGTGTCACATCAGATTTTTTAATCACTTTTCAAATGAAAGATCATTTTCCAAGGTTTGAAGAATAAGCAAGGTCAATACAAGAATGCTACCATTCTTGCAGCACATAAAATGGCACAGGAAATACCAGGAGGATGACAAGGCAAATGGCACAGGAATTACCAAGAGGATGACAAGGAAAATGGCACATGAATTGCAAAAGGTAAAAACTGAACCTGAAAGAGAAACTTATGATATATTAGTTGAGAATCCTCCAATGAAAAGACAGAGAAAAAGGAATAAAGGCAAACAACTTGTAAATTGTCCTAGAAGACCTAAACTTGACCTACAAATAAGCTAAGGCTGAATTCTAAGGCTTTGTTCAAACCATCTTTGAAGGAAGAAAAATTGATTATCATAGATGATGATGACATCCAAAAAAAGATCCATGAGATTACCAGGAAAGAAAGGATGGAAATAAAAAACTTAAGGGAAATGTCATTAAGGAAAACCAGGAAGAAAAAACAACAATAATCAGTGGCTAAAGTTGAATCTTCTAAATTAGATGATGGAACAAAACAAGATCTCACTTACAGCCCTGAGATACAAGAATTGTCAGAATCCTATAAACATGAAACGACTAGCTTACTTAAACATGTGGAAAAGGAGATTGTTCAAGAAGCATCTTCAAGGGGACATAATTATGGAATAAGTCCTAAGAAACCCAAACTCTCGATTGATTTAAACAAGCCTACATCAGAAGAGGACTAGGGTGAAGACAGGACTGAAATAGAGGATGCACTAGGAAAACATAGGACTAAGGAATTTCAGATAGTCATTAAAGATTTGAAGTGGGAGAATCAAACAATTGAGATATGGAATGCTAAGTTGCAGGAAAAAAGTACAAAAGTTGAAAGAAAAGCACAAAACTCAGCATGAATTGTCAAAGAAAGTCAAAAAAATGAACATCAAAGTGTGTTGGAGTAATGTTGTGCTTAAAACTAAATTGCATCAAGAAAATTCTAAAGGGAAAACTTCTACTCAGGGATGAAAGGGTTTCATGTTTTACCAATACACAGGTCATCTTTAATTATTGGGTTTGTGCTTCCAAAATAATGATTTTGTAGCTCTCATTTTTGACAAAATGATGAGGAAATTCACGAAGTTGAAGATCTCTTTTGCAAGTAGGTTCAACATCATGATGATAGTGATTTAACATGAGTTTGAAATGCAAACAATGATAGGATATCGTTGAGCCCACCAAAGTATTTTACGTTCTTATTTATACCCAATAGTTAACATTTATGTTCAGTGAGTGTTTTTGTGCCATATAGTTCTATGGCCTAAGCTATGCTCACTTTTATCACAAATTTATGTGTCTTTTGATTATTTTATAAGCCAACAAAAGTATAATGGATAAAAGTGACCTATCTTTATTGGAAATGAGTCATTTTCAGGTAAAAATGGATGATTAGAGAGGAATCCATGCATGGAATGTGACCTATCAATATTGTTATCATTTTGAAGTTATTTATGGATATAATTATGTGCCCTCCTATTCCTATTTAGGAACACCGAACATCCTCCAATGAACTCGTTTGAAGAGTCCTTTCATAATCAAAGAATCAATAATAAAAAAAACCACAATAGAAGTGGTCGAGCAAAGATTAATATCTCTCGAACTTGACAGAAGTGGTGGTTAGAATCAACACATATAAGAACTTTGTGATGAAATACTATCAAAACTTATAGAGGGATATGCAAGAGTGTACAATAAGAACCCTTCCAAACACAACCCCTAATGTTTGCAACATTGTTTGGAGGGGGGCAACAATGTATGTTTCTTTTTCCAAATATGTAAAATGAGTATATTATAGTTTAATGAATATATTTTCCTATTATTATATATGGTTTTATACTTTATCAAAAAAATTGCTAAGACTTCAATTTTTTTTATAATTTAGTAAAAGATTTTCCAATAATTTACAAGGTTTTATAATTCAATAAGAGATTCATCAAGATTTTACAAGATTGTATAAGTGAGTGAAAGATTTGCCAATATTTTACAAGATTATATAATTCAGTAAAAGATTCACCAAAAAATAATATATACATATTATATTATTGATAAAATAACCTTCAAGCTTTTTTATGTATCATGGGGATGCACCTATTTATTATAAATATAAATTTATAGAGGGTTCTTAAAATTTTCCTTGCCCCCCTCATTTCATTTCACACAAGGGTTTTGAGTAGAGCTTCTTAAATGGAGTTGAAAGGGATTTGTGGGGGAACTAAATAAGAGTAGGCATGGGATATTTATAGGGCATCACCAAATCAAAGGTAATTTTTTTTTTCATTTGGCTTATTTCGCCCCTATTATTTTTAATTTGTATATTTAAAACAAAATGGGATTTGGGTTTGGGTTTGGGAAATGGAAATTTGGATTTAGATTTTAAAGATCGGATTTGGGTTTTGAGTGGAAATGGGATTTGGGTTTCAAAGATGAAATTTACAAATTAAAAAAAAAAGAGTAGGTTTAGGGTCCTCTCTTCCTCTTCCTCTTCCTCTTCCTCCCCCTCCCTTTATTTTTCTCTCTTTCTCTCCCTCTTCCTTCCCCTCTCCTCTTTTTCTTCACCCCCTCTTCTCTAGGATTCCTGTGTTTATGTTTCCCTCTTCTTATTCTTCTTCTCGTCCCCCCTCTTATTTCTCCATTCTCCCCTCTCTTC
>JZKD02S1858974.1:49162-84369 GCA_000966675.3 Picea glauca | reverse complement strand
TGTCTCTTATCCCTGTGACATTGAAGTTATATCTTCCTCCTTCTATGGAGGTAACTCAATCTCTAATCCCTCTGGATGTAGTACCGCCTCCCTCTCTGGGAGTGCCTCTACATACACTGGAACTACTGCCATGCTTGCTCCCTCAACATCTCATGGATCAAATCATGTACTGGGACTGATACAACTTCTCTCTCTGAGTCTCATACTATATCTTCCTCCATCACATGGTCCATTACCATAGCTTGAGTTCATGGTCACTGGAAATGTCTCTACTATTTGGCATGGTCCCGTCTTGGGAGGTACATTGCTCATAGAGACTACCTGTCTCTGAGCATCATTTATGGTGATGTCACTCCATGCCATCATGTTGGAAGGTATTTCCCTCCATTTCTGATTCTTTCAATGAGCTAGGTGACTCCCTCTAAGTCAGACTTCAAAATATATCACATTACCTGTCATGTGATCTCACTGTCCACTAACCAGGTCCCCCTTCTGGAGATTGTGCCAGAAAGAGAGAATATCAAGGGGATTGATCTCCTTTTCTCTTTAATTGCTTGAACACTGGAAATATTGATGACATGCATAACATTATTGAGCACCCGTACCAGGGAAAGTGGCTCAAATACAATAATACATCTTCGAGGCTCTCGTACCAGGGAAAATGGCCCTTCTACAAGGAAAATAAGGAATTTGGGCTCCCATACCAGGGATAATTTCCTCCAATGTAATAAGGGTTCCCATATCAGGATAACGACCCTTGATTCCAGTTGTCTTTCTGCCCAATGCCTGCTCCAGTCACTGTTGTCATCTTCAAGTCTTGACTACAGTAAAAAATATGTTGCAGTCCAATGCTTGAAATCAGTCTTGTACATAGCCCAGAAAAATATCACGTCATTACTGCATATATCATGTAATATTCATTCTATGAAAGATAGGACGACTTTTTAGAACATCACTAATAATAACACTCAACCCTGACTCAATGACCACAATACAAGATGGACTTATAGCTGCATCTATGGCATCTGCCACTGCAATTCTAATATCTTCCTTTTTCAAGGCTGGAGCATCATTAAAACCGTCTCCCGTCATTCCAATGCTATTCTAATATGCTTCTTTTCCTGAATCCATATCACTATCTGATACTTGTGTTCCATAAATACCGCAGTGAAGCCATCAATCTTTTCAATCAATTCATCCACAGGAACAAATGCAATTGATGCATCCTTATCATTACCGAGCAACGAAGATGAAGGGTACATGTTTGTACCCATTCCAAGCCTTCGCCCTGTCTTTTTGGAAATGACAACTCCACCATTATTTATACATGTACATTTGAATCCATTCCCTTGGTGTTTGTGAAATTAAAGATTGTGACATTGCAGGGACTGGTGCTCTTGCTGGCTTCCTTGGTTCCAGTCATTCTTTTGATTGATCCCATTATATTTAATGGAGATGACCTCTAATAAATTCCATCTCTCCGTGTGCATCTACTTTGAAACTTACACTTCAATTCAAATACCCATGCCATGGATTGGCACTTACGCTTGGGTCTATGGCTTCAAATATGCAGACTGAGCGTTAAAGGACAACCCAATCCAGGTCAATGATAAAGATTTTGACTGAATGCATTTCTATATATGGGACGACGTGGAGTTTAGTCCTAGGTAGTAACATTCTGAATTAACATTAATTCATAGATACATCAACGAACATGAACTCCGCATTTTATGGGAGTTACGTAAACCAGAAATATAGACAATGGTTATCACTCTGACCGGTTTAATCAGAATTTGTTCCACATCGAACAATTACAAGGGGATCGATTTCATACGCCCAAATCCATTTCATCGATCTTGTCCTTTGTCCACTGAACGTATCCTCCCTTGTGAGTTAATATCAGATCAGAAATTGATTATTATAATGGAAACTATCAAGACAAATTGATTAGATTCATCTGATAATTGAGTACTTAGATTCACTATTAAAACAACATCCCATCTTGGATTCATCTCCAGTCATTTGTCAGTTGTATTCTTAGATCACTTTAGTCTTTAAGGGTAATAACTCTTATTTTTATAAGTAGGATTTCTTAAGATTGATTTTATCGGATATACACTAGAATTTATTCAAAGTAAGACAACAGAATCCACGCCACTGGAATATACACTCGATCTTTCATCTGTATGTGTAGGTCACTTGAGTCTTTTAAGGAGAGCATAACTATGATATTGATATCTAAGTGAATTCTTGTGATAGAGCTGTAGAGGATGTGGGATTTGTAATCAATTATGCCATTTCAGTGAATGGATAAGGCTCAAGATTGCTTTCTCAAACGACAAGAAAATATCAAGGCAATGGCACATCTCTTAGGAAGGCATGTAGAAATCTTCACAAAAAACATAAGTTGTCTTTCTCATTTTCATGCCCACTATGATATTATGTTGAATTTTTATGTAAAATGATATGTGAGATTGATATATTATGACAATGATGAGTGTTTCATACATAGAGAACATATGGTGACCACCCATGAAAGGATTCATCCATTGAATAATAAATAACTAGGGGTTTTGAGGCCCTAAATGGTGTTTGTTGAACATTCAAGGGGCTAGGGGTTTCCATAGCATTCCGTAGCCCTAGACAAATTTTGTAATCCTAAGATATTTCTTTCCAACTAGCTATCATGTTCCCCAAACAAATATCATATGAAAATTTTGCGCCCCTGAGAAGTTGACATATCAACTAACCACCTCAAGGCCCACAATATTTTTGGTGTTTCATCTTCCATGGTTAGGGTTTTAATGGTTATGTTTTTTTTCCTCTTTATCTTTTAGGCTTCATGATAAAAGGCCCTTTTCAACATATTTGTAATCATATTTTTGTAAATGAGTGTAGTTGATATCTCTTTCTCTTTAGAGATAAGCTACCACAATTCTATCTAGTTTGTGTTCTATAATATTCTACTATTTTATTCAATAATAGAAGTGGGGTTTCATTGTATTGTTGTACTCTCTGCTATATTTTTCTATGTATTCCATTTATTTTTCAATATAATTTGAAACAATGGTATCATCGAAATATTCTTCTTGTTATTTCTCAGTGCATGTCCCCGACGAGGTCAGGGTATAGAGAGTTGGGTCTTGATCTAATTCACTTAGGGATGAGTGCTCTTGCTAGCCCAAGCAACCTCCCATGGCAGAAGAAAAGAGAGACAATGGAGCAGTAGATCCTTTCAATATGTTTCTCAAGGAATCTCTCATGCGACAGATGAATGAGATGATGGAAAAATTCACATAGATCCTTCAACGACTAGCAACAATGGGTGACGAAACTTCAACACAACCATTTCAGAGGTGCGACACCGTTCAAGGTATAATTTAACTTTAGTTTCCCTTTATTTTAAGGCCAGATAGATGTAGATTCCTTGGATAAATGGTTAAATATGTTAGAGGGTTATTACTCTCTTCAAAAAAATTCTGACACTGAAAATATCACCTTTGTGCTCCCTAAATCCCTCCCCTATGTCAAAGACAGGTGGGAAAGTTACTAGGAGATACACAACAAAGATGATTATATGACATTAAGGAGAGGACCCACTTTTGAGGCCTTTTTTATTCCCTCACGAAGGAATTATACCCTGTTGGAAACTATGATGATCAATACATGATATGAATGACTTTGTGTTAGGGGAGAGACCAAGCAGTGACATAGTACACCAACATACTCCATTCCTCACATTCAAAGTTGGGTATTAGATCATTTGAGTGACAACTAGTTTTGAAGTACCTAGTGGCCTACACAAGTACATATAAAAAAATATGGATTTATCGGACATCTCCTCATTGGGAGCTGCTTATCGATATGCTGTCAAAATTGAGAAAAAATTTAAGCAATGAAATAAGTGGGAGTTCTGGTCTGCAAATATGCAACAACATAAGTATGGTAAATGAGGCCCTAACTCATAGAACAAGAGACATAGCAAGGAAATCCAACCTCAATCCAACCATTCCAAGCTGTAGGAAAAGAAGGGTAATGGGAAGACAAAGAATAACACTAGAAATTGGTGTGAGTTTGACAAAAGCCCCTGGCACAACATTGATGAATGTCACTTGTAATAGTCATTGTTGGATGAGCTTAAAGAAAAGGAGTTGGAACCTGAATTAGAATTTGATTCAGAACAAATAAAGTGGAGCATTGATGCAGAACCTAGTTCTACCATCACAACCATAAAGATCCAACCAAATGAGTCAAAGGAGATTGAGGAGGGGGATCACCTCTTCCATTCATAAATGTGAGTAAAGGGGACCCCACTACATTTAATTGTTTATAGTAGGAGATAGAAGAACCTGGTCTTATCTAAGGTCCTCAAGAGACTAAAGTTGTTGAAAATGATATACCCTCAACCATACGCCATCAATTGGTTGAGTCGGGGATGAGACCTTCTCATCAACCAACAATGATGCATGTCCTATGACATCAATCTCTTCAAGGATGAGGTAATATGTGATGTTTCCCCACTCAAAGTTTGTGATGTTCTTTTAGGAAAATATTATATGTGGAAACGTCATGCTATTTATGAGTTCTATCCCTGTAGTGTCATTATTACTTTGGGAGGTCATCCCTACAGGGTACTAGAGGTAGTTCCGACTACTGCAATTTCATCGATCTCATCAAAACAATGCCGGAAGGTAAAATATCATACTGAAAACTTTATCCTCATCATGGTCCTATCAAAATGTGAACAAAAGGTCATCATAACTGCCACAACCTCTGCACATGATCTCTCTAAACATGAACAAAAGAAAGTGGACAAGGTTGTAGCAGAATATAGAGATATCTTCACTTCACCTACAAGGGTGCCTCTGAACTATTAGGTCAAACATTCCATTGACTTGATACTTGGTGCACCCTTACCCAATGGTCCAATATACATGCACTCCCTTATAGAGAATGAGGAAATGAAGTGTTAGATTCATGAGATCATCTGCAAGGGCCACATTCAACCAAGCTCTGCACCTTGTGGGAGCCCAATTATGTTGGTACATAAGAATGATGGACATGGTGACTTTGTATTTATTATAGAGCCCTGAACAATATCACTCTCAAGAAGTAATAATCGATCCCCCAGATTGATGATCTTCTTAATAAGATTGAGGGTCAAGTTATTTAGTAAGATTAATTTGAAGTCTGGCTACCACCAGGTTATGATAGAAAAAAACAATGTATGGAGTACAACCTTCAAATCTAAAGAAGGAATTTTTTAGTGGTTGGTCATGCATTTTGGTTTGACTAATGCTCTAACTACATTCACAAGGATGATGGATGATATATTGCGGTCGTTCACAAACTCTTTTGTGTTCGCATATTTGGATGGAATCCTCATATTCAACTGGACTTGGGAAAAACATCTGCAACACATCTAGCAGGTCTTGAGCACCCTGCGATAACAAAAGATATATACCAATATGGAGAGATGCTCACTCGACATGCAATGAATTCAATACTTGGGATACATCGTGGATGAACATGTGGTGCAAGTGAAACCGACCAAGATCCAAGTCATTCATGACTGGCCAACCCCAAATATTATGATAGATCTATGTAGCTTCTTAAGCCTTGCCAACTTCTACCGTATGTTTTTGTTTGGATTCTCTCATATCAATTGAAATTTAAGTCAATTGACCAAAGGTAGAGTTAAATCCAAGTTTTACTGGTTCTAGACACAACAAAAATAATTCTAGGTTCTGAAACATCACCTCTGCTGTATACCAATCCTCATGCTGCTAGACTTGCAACAACCATTTGATATTGAGATATATGCATCTAACTATGTTATCGGTGCAATACTCATTCGACATGGATATCTAGTGGCCTAGCATAGTGAAAGACTATATGATGTTATTCACATATATCCCACCTATGACAAAGCAATGTACTCCATTATGCAGGCATGTCGATAATGGAAGAATTATATTCTAGGAAAGGAAATAATCATCCACATTGATCACAAGAATATGCAATTCATGCAGACACAAGGAAAGTTACAAAATTACCTCCATCAGAAATGGTCCACATACCTACAACAATTCCACTTGAACATAAATTACAAGAAGGGAATCACCAGCTATGTTGTAGACTACCTTAGTCGACCCCTAGTTGTGGCACTAATGATAGTTATTAAATCCTATGGGCATGAGACCTATGGGTGGCCACAATTATAAAATAATGACTTTAACTTTACTGCTACCTATCAAACATTAAGAATAGGAAGACTAGTTCTATACTTTCATCCCCAGGATGGACTGTTGTGCCATCTAGGCCATCTCCGTGTTCCTTTAAGAGAGTGTGCAAAGCTGATTTAGGAATCACATTACAATCGGGTGGCGGAACACTTTGGAATGAAAAAAATAGTGGCAATACTACAAAAGTGTTTTTGTTGGCCAAAGATTTGATAAGAAGTCAACATGTATATTAGATCATACATTATTTGCACCATCACCAAACCCACCATTAAGCAACAAGGGATATACAACCCTATTCCTACTCCTGATTGGGAGTCCATATCCATGGATTACATGTTTGGTATACCTTCAGCCAAGCATGGTAATGACTATGTCTTCCTGGTCATTGATTGATTCTCTAAGATGGAAACTTTGACACCCTACAAGAAGAATATCACGACCGAGGCCACTACTAAGCTATTCTTTGAGCATGTTTGGGATCATTTCAGGCTATCAAAAACTATTATTCTAGATCATGACAGAAGTTTCTTGAGTACATTCTGGTATAGTATGTGGTCATTAATGGTCGCAATTTCACCAAATCAACTATCTTCAACCCCCAAATTGATGGGAAGACACACGTAGTCAACATAATGATTGTGCATATCCTGAGAATGTACAACTCCAAACATCCCCACACATGGGATGAGAGTATTTCTTATGTTCCACATAGCTAAAATCAATCCCTTCATATCTCTACTATACATATCCCTTTTCAAGTGTGTTTGGGGTTCCAACCATTGGCCCTAATCGATGTATCTCTACCCATTGCATCCACATAGGAAATATCCACCAATGCTTAAATTGAGGCTGATAAAGAAGCTATATTTGTTGAATGGATTCAAAACATCTTTCAATAAGTACATCAAATCTTGTATAAAGCCAATGCCAAGTACAAGAAGTGGCATGACCAACATTTGGTTCCACACAAATTTCAAGTTGGTGATAAGGTATGGTTATATTTGTAGAAAGAGCACCTTGCGGGACCCCATCACAAGCTTCACCCACTTCGATATGGGCCTTACACCATCACCAAGGATGTAGGTGAGAATTATTTTGAATTAATTATTCCTCCATTCCTTGGCCTGCATCCAATATTTAATGTTGATTTGTAAAATGTTGTGGATATCCCAATGGATAGTTCATCATAATAGATCTAATAAAATATTGAAAACTTTACTGTGAAGGTTATTAATTTCCTTTATATCTTAAATTATTTAATTAATGGTTTTCTACTTGTTATTTATGAAATAGATGAAATGTGAAAATTGAAGAACATAAATAAATACTCACACTCAATCAAAAAATAAACACAATATATGACTCGGGAAACCCAATACGAGAGAAAACATAGCTAGAAGGTGAGGTCGCTCTGATCTCTTTTCTTCAAATGGAAGTACAAATAAAGATGCATTCTCTATGGAGTTTCCTTTGACATTGTGGCATGCATGGATACTAAAAAATATCTTCTCCTATGTTATTCTCACAAAAGTACCACTCTCATATGTTATACTTAGCTATAGAAAAAGATACAATGCAAAAGAATGGGACCCCTTCTCCTCCTAGTAGCCCAATATTTAACATCACCTGATAGCCATCTAGGAGTAGGGTTTTAACTTCCTTAATCCTAAATTATGATAAGGTTTTTGACCTTATAGAATCATCTTGAAAGTACATATGTGTCTAGCCCCATTTGCATGAGTAATATGGGTTGATGTGGTATCCACTCATACCATGGTGGTCAACATTGTAGGTTAACTTGTGGGAGGCATAACTTTTGCATACGAGCTCTGATTGACGTGATTTTTGCACCATTGGAAAGGTATCAATGTGTATAATAGTTCTGAGGGGTCCAAGTACTAGATAGGCAAGTTTTTACCTCAAAAAATTCCATTTGGTGCCTCAAAATTGCTCTAGAAGGTTTCAAATACCAATTTTCCAAACTAGGAACTGCCATTAAAATGACCCTACATGCTAGTTCCTCCAATATTTTCCATTCTGAAAGCATCGATATAGATGAAAAATAATATAATGATCTAATCCAGATCATACCTCCCCATTTAGGGAGGATTTTGGTCGCTAAAATATTTATTGAATGAGGTGAGGAAAATTTTCCTCTGCCTTCTCCTTGGAGTACCACTTTGCTTTGCTTGGAAATTGTACTTTCAACCAAATCAGCCAAAGGTCATGATACCCATGTCTTGTAGTTTTAGATCATTTATAAAAACTATGTCCTCTTCCAAATCTACCTGAGCATCTAGTGCTAAGTCCTCTATGGAAGCTAGGACTTGCTCCTCCTCCTAATCTAACATGGAAGGCTCGTATATTTTGAAATTCGCCACTTCACTACTAAGTAGTTGTGCATGTATGGGGGTATACAGAGTCTATAGGAATTTCATCCCAAATTCTCCAATATCTCGAAAGATCCATATTGTATACCTTTTATATTCTTACGAGGACCCTGCAGTCTTTCCTTGTTCACTTGTAGCCAAAATCTATCTCCCGGTTTGAATGAATTCTCAGTTTTGTGTTGATCATGCATGGCCTTGTATTTTTCCTATGAATTCTTTAATGTATCTTGTACTTGCAATTTTTCATACTCCCAATGCATCTATTGTGAGTTCCTCCCTCACTCCTCCTTTCAATCCATATACAACATCCAAAGGTGAAGATGGAAAATATCCAAAGAAAGTTTCAAAAGGTGACTTACCACTAGAAGTGTGGAACACTCTATTATAAGAGTGCTCTATGTATATCATATTTTCATCCCAGGTCTTCGGATGCTTATAAATATAACCCCTCAAAAGCTTCACCAAAGTACTATTGACTACTTATATCTTCCCATTTGTCTGTTGATGGAATGTTGTAGATCTCTTCAACTTAATGTCCATCTTATCCCACAATGTAGTCCAAAATGTATTGAGAAATATGGTATCCCTATATGAGATGATGCTCCTTGGTATCCCAAAGTGCACCCAGACTTTTTCAAAGAACATGTTTGTTGCTTCTTGTCCTTCAATGGTATTTTTATAAGGAATGATAATGAACATCTTGTTGAACCTATCAACTACCACAAATAAATAGTCATGTTTCTTCATGATTGCTGGTAAACCTCCCACAAAATCCATGGAAATGCTTTCCCAAGGTTGAGTAGGTATAGTTAAGGGATGCTATATGCCTCTCTTCCTATTACTGGGATTGTTGGTACAACAAGATGTACATACTCTAATATATTGTGCCATGTCTTCTTGCATTCTAGGCCAATACACATACTTCTGTAAGTTGGTAATTGTCTCCCCAACACCAAAATGTCCTGCAACCTTGGAGGTGTGAACTTCTCTGATAATTTGTAATCATTCACCTTTAGGGACATAGAGTTTGTCAAGCTTATAGAGTAACCCATTATCAAAATGATAGTCAACCTTTCCATCACCTTATTCTATATGAATTTGGCCCTATAGCTGCAAAAACACCTCCTTGAAGTCCTCATCTTTTGTGTATGCCTCTCTGTATGCACCATGGGTAAAATGATCCATATGCATCAGAGTTCCCAAATATATGATATTGGATGTGGGTGGCCTTGAAAGCATGTCTTCCAAATTATTTTTCCTTCCCTCCTTATACTTGATGACTAGATGGAATTGTTGTAAAGACCTCATCCACTTATAATGTTTGGTTTTCTATATCTTACTATAGGCTTGCAAATATTGCAGCTATTGGTGATCTATGTGGATTATGGTTCCTTTCCCATCAAATAGTATTTCCACTTATTGATAGCTTGAACTAGGGCATATAGTTACTTGTCATGGGTAGGATATTTTAGAATCGACTCATGAAATATTTCAGAATGATAGCATACATGCCTTCCTCCTTGCATCAAAACGACTCCCATGGCATACCCACTTGTATATGTCTCCACTTCGAAAGGATTTTGAAATTTTGGTAATGCAAGAATTGGTGCTTGACTGATCTTTATTTTATCTCATCTAAATCCTTCTATTGATTATTCCCCCACTAGAAACTCTTACCACTTGTTATGGTGTGGAGTAGTGCAACTACTACTTAAAATTAAGCTATGAAGTTATGAAAGTACTATGTTGCCCCAAAAAAACTTCTAACTTCAATGACATTTGTAGGAACTATCCATTCCATGATGGCCTCCATATTTTCGAGATCTATCTTGAGCTCCCCTCCACTGATCACATACCCCAAATACAACAAATATTATTGAGAAAACTCACATTTATTGAGGTTAGACAACAATTGGTGCTTCTTCAGAGTCTCTAACACCTACATGAAATGTTATATGTGTTCCTCATAGGTAGCAATGTAAATCAATATATCATCCACTAGACTATAACAAGTTAATCTACATATGGAAATAATACAACATTCATCAGTCTCGTAAATGTAATTGGTGCATTGCATAAATCAAATGGCATGACCAACCATTCATACAAACCTTTCCTTGTCTTAAAGGAAATCTTCTAGGTGTCTTGTTCCTTGACAAGTACCTATTGGTATCCCGATTTGAGATCCAACTCAATGAAATATTTTGCATACTGCAACTGATCTAACAAATCCTTGTTATTGGGAAAATGATAATGATTTTTTAGTGTAATCTTGTTCAATTATCTGTATTCGATGCACATTCACGAAATCCCATCCTTTGGTAAAATTATGATAGGTGACCCACAAGGTGAGGTGCTTGTTTGAATCACACCCTACTCCAACAACTACTGCAACTACTTCTCCACTTCATTTTCTTTCAGAATGGACTATCTATACAACAAAATATTTGGCAATGGGGAGTATAGAAATAACTGTGTTTCATGCTCCACTTCCCTCTTGGTGGTATCCCTTTAGGCTCATGGAACACTCCTCTATATTCTTGTAGAAGCTCCTCCAACTGATGTTTCTTCTCTTTAGTACACCCCTCCAAAGACTCCTTTACTCTTATCGACTCATCCTTAGTCATATTTTCTCTTAAGAAAAGTAAAACATATTTCTTACTGGAACTAATCAAATTCTTGGCTTGGTTAGTACTAACTAGTGAGATCTTTCACTTGCCTTTATGTGCATTGATGATGTAGGACTTCCCATCATTGGTTAATTGGTATTGCTTGGATTTTTGCATGAATATTTCATCCCTCATATACATGTAGGGGATTCCAAACACTACTCCACATATGTCAAGGGGTACTATGTCCAATTCCACTTCATCAATAAAATCATACCTTACAAAAATTTAATCTTACACTATTTCATTACTTTTATCTCCACATCCTTATTTACCCAACCCAATGGATAGGGTCTAGGATGATCACGAACCTCCAATCCAAGCTTCATGAACATATCCACTACTATTCCATTCCCATTGGAGGTGTAGGTGTTGTTATAGGGATTCGATGGTTGAGACCATTAGCTAAAATGTCTACAAACTATGCCTAATTATTCATGAGATTTGAATTGGAAGGAATTCAATATGAACTCGAAGAGTTGAATTAGGACCTTCTTAGGTAATTATCTCTAATAGAATGTAAACTCTCATAGAAAAGGGTAGCAAGGGAGTTGTGATTAAAATTTATTCTATGGAAGTTAAGGAGAAAGATGAAAATATTCCAGAGGAATTAAGATGCACATTAGAAAAGCACTACCGGGTCTTCCAAGAAATTCCTAAAGGTCTACCTCCATCTAGAGATTATGAACATCAAATCAAAATAATACTCTGAATTAATACTCCTAATAAAATGCCTTATAGATATCCTCATCAACAAAAGGGGGATATTGAGAAAACAGTACAATACATGCTAGATTCGAGTATTATTTAACCAATCAAGAGTTCATTTCCAGCTCTAGTAATGATGTTGAGAAGAAAATATAATTCTCGGAGGATGTGTCTTGATTATAGAGATCTAAAAAAAATTACCATAAAGGATAAATTCCCTATTCCAAATATTGATGAGCTATTAGATGAGCTTCATGGAGTGTCTTATTTTACAAAGTTGGATCTTAAATCAGGATATGACCAGATCATATTAAGAAAAAATGAGATTCCCAAAACAACTTTTAGAAATCATGATGGGAACAATGAGTTCTTGGTCATGCCTTTTGGATTTACTAATGCTCCTTCGAATTTTCAAAGCCTTATGAACAAAAATTTTCGACCCCATCTTAGAAATATTTTGTTGGTTTTCTTTGATGATATAATTATCTATAGAAAATCACGGGAAGACCACATTAAACATGTGGATCAGGTCCTGCAAATTCTTGAGAACAATCAATTGTATGTAAAAAGATCCAAATGTTCTTTTGGGAAAGAAGAAGTAGAATATTTGGGTCATATTGTTTCAAGGGAAGGGGTTAAGGTGGACCCTCAAAATATCCATGCTATAACAAAATGGCCTACTCCTAAGAACATAAAGAGTCTTAGAGGATGTTTAGGTATTATAGGATATTATCAAAATTTGTTGATAATTATGAATTCATTGCAAGTCCACTCACATCTCTCTTGAAGAAAAATTCATTTGTGTGGAAGGAAGAGGCTACCCTGGCACTCTCACTCTTAAAAGATGCCATGTGTTCTACACTAGTATTGGAAACACCTGATTTTGGAAAAAAATTCATAGTCAAATGTGATGCATCTGGACAAGGAATTGGAACAGTATCGACAAAAGAAGGGAGACCATTAGATTTTGAAAGTAAACAATTAAAGGGAAAAGACTTGGTGAAATCTACAAACGAAAAATAAATGACAACAATTTTACATGCAATAAAAAAATGGCAACAATATCTCATTGGGAGGAATTTTAAAGTCAAGATAGACCATGATAGCCTAAAACACTTTTTGGAGATTATTGTCATCACAAGAGAAACAAAAATGGGTAGAAAAAATGCATGGGTTTGAATTTGAAATAATTTACAAAAAGGGGAACGACAATGTGGTCGCAGATGCCTTTTCTAGAAAAGAAGAAGCCTCAAGTTTATATTCCATTACATCTTCCATTCCAATGTGGTTAGAAGAAGCCTTCCATGAATGGAAAAATGACAATTGTATGAGACACAAAATACAAATTATGAAGGAAGGGATGGAATCTATGGAACATTGAGAATAGAAGAGAGATATTCTATGTTAAAAGGGTAGAAATGTTTTATGACCTCAATAAAAGCGTAGGGAACACATATTAAGGGAGTCTCATGACTCTCCTATGGAAAGACATTCAGGGTTCCTTAAAACATGTCAAAAGATCATTTTATTTTGGGGGAAGGATTGAATAAATACATTCAAAATTTTGTAAGAGAATGTCATGTTTTCCAAAGAAATAAGGGAGAAACAATAAAAACTCCATTTTTATTTCATCCTTTACACATACTTTTATGGGACTTATTGGTAAATGCAGACATAAACAGATCTCCCTAGATCCACCTAGATATAGAACAAAACAAAACAGGACCTGACGCTTTCCCTAAGATCTAATCATTGAATTTACTATCAAACAAGAGATGAGCAACATATCATTTAAATATCGCTTCCTCGTGTCGTTGTCATCGTCGTTCTACTTTGGTGCTCCTATAATATTGGATCTGAAAGAGAACACAAGCCAACCAAAGTGAAATCAATGATAGTATATTCAAAGAAAACTTATGTATGTGATCAAGGAATCATACAATAAAACAAGATGAGTTTTATGGGAAAGAAACATATCACTATATTATATAATAATGAAAATGGAGATTACAACAAAATCCTTGATGTTGCAAGGTCCCCTTCCGATGACCCTTTTCTCCAACACACACACTTGCTCCAACCTTGAATGAAGAAGATCCACAATGACTTGATGAACTGAAAACAAGTCCTCAAGTATGAACTGAAGTATAATTACTCATCCAATTCTTAGCCTATTTAATAATAATCTTTCTTGAATCAACCTTATCCTTTTCCATGAGAAATCCCTTTTTATAAAGGGGAAAGAGAGATGGTTAAATAGATTAGGATGACCCCACCAAATCAAAGAAGTGAGTAGGATCCCAACCATATGAATGCCACCTCATGTTCTAGAATATCCCCTTCTAGAACTTTCGTGAAGTTCGACCTTTTCTTATCCTTTTGACACCGTCGCACCCCAACTCTATAACAGCCTGCGGAGACATCACAAACCAGTTTTAGGGAAGCCTGCGATGACCAGGCATCATCGCACCCTGCTTATGGTGCAACCTGCAACGACCCTCCTTAATAAGGTTTTTTGGAAGAGAAAGTCAATCACTTTTCTCATGAAGATAGGATATTTTGGGAACATGAACACATGTTTGTCAATGGATCATTAAGATGACCAAAATAATGTGTAACAGAATGCCCCCCGAATTATGAGGCTGGAACTTGTGACAACATAAATACTTTGTAAAATGTGTGTGTGTCAGAAACAATGAGCGGACCAGTTGGGAACCTGTAAACAGTCAATCATCAACATAATAATATACCATTTTTTGAGGAAGGCATTCCCATACTCATATTACAAAGTGTCAAATGATTCATGGCCACTAAACATACATCGTGGATCCATGTCATCGTGAATCGACATAGCCACCCAAAATACACTGTGGATCTATGCTCTAAAGATTTCATATTCAAACATAGCAACGAGACATACAAAGTGGATATATGTATCAATAAAAATAATGGATACTCCGTCATAGCCTGGGCCAGAATGGTATGACCTAGGGTCTTCATTTTCATCGTCCTTAAGTACGAATCTAACCATGCGATTACAGATGTTGAATTCGAACATGGTAGAAACCACTTGATTACTGGTCAATGATGAGAACCGTTAACAAGTGCGAGGTAAATCACCATTGATGCCAATGAATCCCAAGGTACCATAGTACAATCCAACGAATGTGAAGAAATGAGTTGAGGTCGAACATTCGATGGAATATTCCAATCATGGGTCAATGATGTAAACCCACTGTTGAAAGCGAAGAAACCTATCATTGAGGCATGTAGGCTCTAAGGTACTGAATGATTTCTAAGTCTTGTCCCAGATAATGAGCTAAAGTCGTTAGGAAAAGACTCGTCACGGGAGGGCCTTGATGTATCCCCCATCAATGACATGAAATGAGTAACAAATTTGAGGTAGATCATAGTATGAAGTGATTCGAAAATGACACAAGGAAGGCCAACATGGTAGAAAATTTATAACTGCAGATGGATGACTCAATAAGAGGCTTATTAAGGTTATAATTCTCTTGAACATATGAACGACATGACAATGTTCTTGGAAGCATTGACTCAAGGAGGACCCAACACATGGACATGTGGATAGTCAAACGAGAGACAAATGGATTTCCCAACCTGGATTCAAATGACGAAGGGGGGTGTCATGTCCAAGAGTGACTATTACTTCCACTAACATGGATACAGAGACACATTTCTTTCCCAAATCCCCCCCCACCATTTATGGCGAGTACCTCTTTATTTTTACAAAAGCTTTAGGAGGGTAACATATGCTTGTTGATGTACGCTCATCCTTCGGACAAGTCCCTCGGAGTATTTTTAATGAACCCTAAGAAGGAGTGGTTCGGTCCCATATGGGTTTGTCAATGTTTGTTTAACGAGTCGAACGAGAGGAAACTCAGGGATTTTTATTGTTTAGAGAGTCTGAAAAAAACTTAAAGAGAACTCTCTAAGTTCCTTTTCCATAAATTAGTTTGATGAGATCGAAAAAGTGATAACCTACCGCCCATCAAACATTTTCTTCAAATACTTTTATGAGCGTGAAAAGAATAAGGTTGCTCATCAATATTTTCTCTTTTATGGAGCATGAAAAGAGCTTAAAGGATACTCCATAAGTGTCATTTTTTGTGTTACACTCACGAGTACGAAAAGACGACAAAAGTATACTCAGTTACATTCTCATTGATTTACGAGCATGAGAAGGAACAAAACCTAAGCTCAAAGTTTTTCCTGAAAAACTTTAAAAATATCTGTACAAATGACAAATGTATAAAAGAAAACCCAAAAATATGTATCCTTGTCCAAATTCTACTCCTAGATTTCTCACCTGGGAAAAATCAAACACTTGTAGTACCATTAGAAGTCTAGGGTTTAGGTGAAATATATTAAAATAATATAAAAAATGAAATGGAAAAGTGAAAAGTAAATAAATATGAGTAAAAACTTATTTTTACCATTTCATTGTTACTCCACCTAAACTTTGTTCCAAAAGCCCTCTTTTTACCTCATACTTCCACTGCGGATTGTGGGAGGTGTGATTGACCATTTGACGAATGAACTCCGCAGGACAGGTAATCTTCTCCTCCTTCAACTTTTCATGGATTTATTTTCACTTTTCATTGGTTATAAATGGCATTTTAGGTTGTATTTTCTAGGGTACTTGCACCCGAAGTTCATCACAGGTGCCTTGTATCGTGCCCTGTGATGACCCAAGGTCATCGCAAGCAACCTTTAAGCTACAATCCAACGAGTCCGCATTGTACGTATGAGCTAGCCTACGACGTGCATAAAACCACAAAATTTTTAAGATGTTTCAGCCAATAAAAAGTGTCCAAGAGAAAAAAGAATATGCTAATGACTCTTTTATGTTCTGTTTCATGTTTTCTACAGTAAATATGTTAGAATGGCGAGAGAGGGAAGATTAGGATAAATATTATTTTTCCGGGAATGACCCAGGAACAATAAATTTCCTTCGATAGTGTGGACTGCTAAAATTATTCAAGATCGAGGGCATGAGGGCCCAGTTGATATTACTGGAGTACTTAGTCCATATGTGAGATGTGGACCAACAGGTATTCCATGTAGGGGCTCACCTTCTTGAGGTAGATATCGAGGATATCTACTTCTTGATCAGGTTATCTCCCCGAGGGGATAGAGTTACACTGACAGGTAGCAGAGGAGGTGGTGAGCCCATGAGTCATTATATCAGTGCACATTGTGTACCGGGTGTTGAGAGACACAACAACAAGGTTTTTATCTGAGATGTTTGTGACTTACCTTTACGGACTATCCTCTACACCATCGTGCATATGGTGGGGAGATCAACTCCAGATATGACCCTACAGAGAGACTTCCAGTATGCGCTGGAATGAATGGAACCCCGAGTTTTCAACTTGAGTGATGGGGTTCTCAGAAGCATGAAGAAACAATTGACCGAGTGTAGGAGAGGTGACTTGAAACAATTTGGATACGGGTCGATTTTAGTGTCGTTCTTCCTAGAGAGGGTTCCACACTTGCTCCTACAGGTAGAGTGGGGCATACCGACCCCACAGGATTCAAGAATGAAGAGGTGGTGTGACCTTATGGCTCGGCATGTGACTGGCCCCATCATCATGTATAATGATGTTTTCTTTGATTGGTTGAGGCCCTAGATGCTTATGGTAGATGAATACACATATGCTGGCTTGGACTTCCAAGGTGACCCAGACTTGGTTCTTCCTGAAGGTTCTCAATGGGGGAATAATGGTAAGAAGTACATTTTGTTTTTATAATTTTTAAATATGAAATGTTTTTTATGTTCTTAATTCGATGACTAATCAAAAAGCTCTTTGATGATGCAGATGTAGGACCTCATTGACCTCTAGGTTCATCCCCTATCTAGAGGCGAGGGGAGAGAGTCGAGGTAGCAGGATTATCCACTACTAACTATGAGGATATAGAGAAAAACCTGGAGGGGATGACAGTGGACATCCCATATGCCTCCATTAACGAGATCCCAAGGCATTATCAATGTCGTACGGTGGGCGTATATGCATCTATCGGTTGACTGCTCCATAGAGTAGCACAAGCAGACACATGTTATCGCGAGTAGCATCCACAATGCTATATTTGTATATGAAACCATGTGCTTCACATTTTTGACATTTTGGTCTTCGGAAAAAGACACTTTTTGTAAAAAACATTTATCGTTATATATATATATATGAGGCTTCTACCAGCTTGTTGTATGTAAAAAGTGTGATTGCTTTTTATAAATTTATCAAATGTCTGTGTTATGGGACTTATCAGTAAATGCAGACATAAATAGATCTCCCTAGATCCACCTAGATCTAGAACAAAACAGAACAGGACATGATGCTTTCCCTAAGCTCTAATAATTGAATTTACTATCAAACAAGAGATGAGAAACATACCATAGAAATATCACTTCCTTGTGTCATTGTTGTCCTCGCTCTACTTTGATGCTCCTGTGATATTGGATCTGTAAGAGAACACAAGCCAACCAAAGTGAAATCAATGATAGTATATTCAAAGAAAACGTATGTATGTGATCAAGGGATCATACAATAAAATGAGATGAGTTTTATGGGAAAGAAACATATCATTGTATTATATAATAATGAAAGTTGAGATTACAACCAAAGCCTTGATGTTGCAAGGTCCCCTTCCGATGACCCTTTTCTCCAACACACACACTTGCTCCAACCTTGAATGAAGGAGATCCACAATGACTTGATGAACTGAAAAGAAGTCCTCAAGTATGAATTGAAGTAGAATTCCTCATCCAATTCTTAGCATATTCAATAATAATATTTCTTGAATCAACCTTATACGTTTCCATGAGAAATCCCTCTTTATATAGGGGAAATAGAGATGGTTAAAAATATTAGGATGATCCCACCAAATCAGAGAAGCGAGTAGGATCTCAACCATACGAATGCCACCTCATGTTCTAGAAGATCCCCTTCTATAACTTTTGTGAAGTTCGACCTTTTCTTATCCTTTTAAAATCGTCACACCCCAACTATATAAAATCCTATGAAGACATCACAAACTAGTTTTAGGGAAGCCTACGATGACCAGGCATCATCACACCCAGATTATGGTGTAGCCTCCGACGACCCCCCTTAATAATTATTTTTGGAAGAGAAAGCCAATCACTTTTCTCATGAAGATAAGATCTTTTGGGAACATGAACACATGTTTGTCAATGGATCACTAAGATGACCAAAATAATGTGTAACACATACCTAATCAAACATGGGAAGATTTATCAATGGATTTCATCACAGGTTCACTGAATTTAGAAGGAAAGGATTCCATTTTTGCAGTCGTGGATAGACTCACAAAATATGCACATTTTTATGGAATTCAAGGTACATACACAAGAAATCAAGTATCATAAGTGTTCATGAAGGAAATTCATAGACTTCATGGAAATCCTAAAGTAATAGTAATTGATAGAGATCCAAAATTTACATGAAATTTTTGGAAATAATTATGGAAGATGAGAGGAGAAACACTAACTATGAGCTCAACATATCATCCACAAACATATGGTAAAAAAAAATAGTTACAAAATGTTTAGAGGGTTATTTACGCTAGTATTCTTCATAGAAACAATCTCAAAGGGTGAAGTTGCTTCCTCTAGCAGAATGGTGGTATAATACCACCTATCACACATCTACTAAGATGTCCCAATTTGAATACCTTTATGGATATATAGCTCTCAAATTTTTTGTAGGACCATTCCAAAGTGGAGCCAATAATGTCACATGTGGAAAATACTAAAGAAATGTTGACAATTATTAAAGAAAATATTTAAATGGCACAAAATAGGATGAAGCAACAAACAAATCAACATCAAAGTGAAAGACAATTTGAGGAGGGTGATTGGATATTTTAGAGACTATAACCTTATAAGCAATGTCCTCTCAAACATAAGAAGAATTAAAAATTAGCTCCAAAATTTTATGGACCTTACAAGGTTATTCGAAATATTGGACAAGTGGTGTATGAGTTAGATTTGTTGTCTTCTCGTATTCATAAGGTTTTTCATGTATCTTGTGCTTCTTCGGGTTCAACTATGGATGTATTTTCCATCACTTTTCTCTATGTGGCCATCAATATTGAAATAGTTGTTGGGATCCTTGCAATGATGTGCAGTGGCTATCATATTCTTATCCTTTCCCCCTTTCCACTTATTTTTCCCCTCCTTGGAATATTCTTTGTGCTATTTCTACTTGGAACCAGTTGGTTTCCCTTTCTTTTGGCCTATGTTTTCCATATAATGTTCCTATACACATGCCTCATCCATTGTGCTTGAATTGAAAATCATCACTTACTTTCAGAGATGACTATGTAGACTCTCTAGATACTTTAGGAGTACATCTGGGTTCTTGGGAGAGATACCCAACATGATGGCCATATTTTTGAACTTGGTGGTGTACTCTTATACATTATTCCCCTGCTTCTGCATGAAGTAGTGCCACTTGATCAATTGGTCCTCCACATACCCAATAGGGTAGAATTGGGATTCAATGAGGGTTTTGAATTCCTCCAACCTAGTTACTGGTAGATCACCCTCCAACCTAAGTGTTTATGTATGGATTTTCCACTAGGTTAATGCATGGCCCTCTAAATTTATTCTAGCAAATGATATTTTTTTTCTTCATCTATATGGTGAATGCTAAAATAAAATTCTAGTTGATGCGACCAATGATTCAATTTTAATGCATTGATCTCACCTTGGTATGGATTTATGTCCACTTTTTATTCCATATTGAATAAATACTATGAAGTTTTTATAGTACTGAAACTCAACTTCTCTTTCTCGAGCTCTTTCCTCGACTCCTTTTCTGGGTCTTCATTATCACTCGATTTCCCTTCTAATTCAATATTAGAGTTGGAGATTCCAACCTCTATGACCAGTTTGAAATTTCTTGCTAGAGCTTCGATGAGGAGGGGCATATTACAATATATGTCAATGCATTTCTCTTCTGGCCTTGGAAATCTCTCCTCTGTTGGATCTTGAGGGTTGTTATGAACAAACAGGTCGACCATGGCTAAGGTTTTGTGACTTTCTTCTTAAACCGATTCTTGGATCCTTTCAACTCTCCACAAATACCCCAAGAAAACCTGCTTTGATACCAATATGATCTGTAAAATACCATGGATATTCCACCAAAAAGTTTGTCACAATAGATCTAATAAAATATTGAAATATTTACTATGCAAGTTAATTTTCTTTAGATCTGAGATTCTTTAAATACTAGTTTTCTACTTAAAATTTATGAAATAGATGAAATGTGAAAAATAGATAACATAAATAAATACTCACACACCATCCAAAAATAAACACAAGATATGACATGGGAAACCCAATACGGGAGAAAACCCATCTAGAAGGTCAGGTCGCTCTGCTCTCTTTTCTTCAAATGCAAGTACAAAGAAAGAGGCACTCTTTGTGGAGTTTCCTTTGACACTGTGGCTTGTATGGTTGCTACAAAATCTATCCTTCTCTATTATTTTCAAAAAAATACCACTCTCATCTATTATGCTTAGCTATGGAACAATATACAATGTAAGATAATGGAACCCCTTCTCCTCCTAGCGGCTCGATATTTAACATTGCCTGATATCCATCTAGGGGTAGAGTTTTGAATTCCTAAACCCTCAATTATGATAAGGTTTTTGAACTTATAGAATCTTCTTGAAAGTCCATATGTGGCTAGCCCCATTTTCATGAGTAATGGGGGCTGATGTGGCATCCACTTGTACCATGGTGGTCAACATGGTAGGTCAACTTGCTAGAGGCATAAATTTTTCATACGATCTCTGATTGATTTGTTTTTTACACCATTGGAAAGGTGTAAATGCGTATAATAGATTCAAGTAGTACAATCATAATTTGTGAAAGTTTTAAACCCCAAAAATTCCACTTGATGCCTCAAAATGGCTCCTGAAGGTTTCAAATCTCAATTTTTCCAAGCTAGGACTTGCCATTAAAATGACCCTCCAAGTTAGGTCCTCCAATGTTTTCCACTCTAAAATCATTGAGATAGATTAAAAATAATATAATTATCCAATTCGGATCAAATTATGAGCTCCTTCACCCATAGTTTCCACCTCTACTGGACACCTAAAAGGTAGTTGAGTTCTTGGTTCCTACAAAACTTAACCTTGACTGCCTTGAGCAGGATACAATGGATCAAATCATGGATACACAAATTAAGTGAACCCTCCAACATCACATACAACTCTACCAAGTCGTTAAAGCAAGACAACTTCTTCACCAATGCAAGTCGCTCACTAGGAGCCAAATTCAACAAAACTTTCCCCATATGATGAGGGAACTTGATGCAATGGATACCATGTATTCCTAAGGGGGGAGGAATGATATAGGTGGATATCAATGGCCACCCACGTCTTCCATTGAATCAATGGTTCTCTATCTTCTTGGTAGTTTTTTCTACTATTTTTTGGGTCCCAAACTTCCGAGGCCATTTTGAGTCCCTAAACTGTGTTTTTTGGACATTTTTTTATTTGGGGGGGGGTAGGGTTGCCATGGCATTCCCTAGCCCTATCCAAACGTTGTAATCCTTGGATATTTCTTTCCAATGAGCTATCATGCACCCCAAATGGAGATCGTATGCAAAAGTTGTGTCCCTGATAAGTTAACATATCAACTAGCCACCTTGGGGCCCACAATACTTTTGGTGTTTCCTCTTCTAGAGTTAGGGTTTCAACGTTTAGATTTATTTCCTCTTTTTATTTTAGGTTTCATGATAAAAGACAATTTTCAGCCTCTTTGCAATCATATTTTTGCGAATGAGCATAACCAAAATCTCTTTCTCTTCAGAGATAACCTACCACCATTCTATCCAGTTTGTGTTCTACATTATTCTTCTATTTTATTCATTAATAGGAGTTGGGTTCACTGTATTTCTATACTCTCTACTATATTTCTATGTGTGTTCCATTTCATTATCAATATAATCCAGATCAAAATCATTTAAAATAATATTATATAAACCATTCAAGTGATGATTTTAACAACCATTGACTTATCTTCTCTTAGATATGTCAAGGAAGTTCCCTTCAAAATAACATCATATGATTTTGGGATGAATCCAAACTATACAAGAATTTCTATTTCATATGATAAAAATTATTCAATTTTATGAAAATATTCACCTATAATTATATATGATTCCATATTCTATTTAAATATTTGTAAATACTTTTTATAATTATATAATTTACTGAAAGACTTGCTAAGATTTGCTATACTTTTATAGTCTTCTAGAGTATTTTTCAAATTGTTTATCTACGTATACTAAAATATTGATAAATCATCATTTGGAATTTTATACATATTATGCACATTTTTCCATTTATCATACTATTAGATTAAAAAATAGATCTTAAATTTCCCATGTCCCCATTTAAGCTACTTTCTATCTCAATTCCCACCTACATGCCTACACGATTTTTTTTGTTGCACTACTCTTATTTGTAGTTCTTGGGATTCAACTCTCGATGTAGATTCTAGTATTTTTATTTTGTGTGACCATCTATCTTAATGTGGTCATAGTCATTTTGGTGGCCACAATGGTCATACAAGTAACACCCACACACATAAATGATGCACTCGCACACCTAACACCACACACATAAATGATGAACTCACACATCTAACCCACACACATACATAAGAAACACACCAACACACCTAAGCCACACACGTACATAAGCAACATAGTCATGCACCCACATAAGTGACACACTCACACACATAAGTAACATACTCACTCACACAAGTGACACACTCACACACATAAGTAACATACTCACTCACACAAGTGACACATACTTTAATAATAGATCTATGTCAATATTCCCATCTATTTTCCAAGCCTTTAACATGAGTTCCATGCCTCTATTTATTAAAAAATATAATTAAAAAAGGAGGAGATATTAGAAGCTAGAATTGTTGAATTTTTATGTGAGATTGATATATTATTACATTGATGAGTGTTCCATATATAGATAACATATGATGACCATTAATGAAAGGATCCTTCCCTTGGATAATAAATAACTACTTATTTATTATATATATATTTTATACCTTGTATTATAAATATCATGTCATATATATATATATATATATATATATATATATGGAAGAATGTCTTCCCGATGTTGTCCAAACAACAACACTCCCTCTCAATGAGGGAGACATTCTTCATCATTCCAAATCTTGTCTCCAAAGTATAAAAAATTCACCCTAGACTCATGACACTTGTATGTTAGTCTTGGGATATGTCTCTCTCCCACCTAGACTGAGGGGAAACTCCTTCTATGGCTCTCCCTATGAGCCAATTGACTCTCTATGAGCTCAGGTTCACTCTGGGTCCGCATGTGATAGCATCTAGAATCTTGAGTCTTTATCATTCCTTGTCAAATCACCATGACTAGGAAAAAGACCACACCAGGGTCGTTCAACATAGGTACACCCCTGTGAGTGAATGCCAGCCCGATGTTAACTGACACATGGAAATCACCTCAAGCACCTTGAGTCCATATTATTCCTTTTCATTATCAAGGAAGGACTACACCTAGGCCCATTTACCACACGTACACCTTTGTGATAAATTCATCCTATCTCCCTTGGTATGAAACCCAATCTAGGAGAAGGTCTACCCGATGCTTACTTGGGACATTGTAGAAAAAGATTAGTCACACATGGCACTCCCATGTGGACTTCTAGAGGCTACTCCCTCTAGAAACACTAGGGTCAACTCCCCATAGTGTGTGACGTCAAGGTCAACTCCCTTGACATGTCCTCATGTGATCTCCATAAGGGAATTTGGACTATAAGCCCAAACCCACTTATCCCTCTCATATAAGTGTCCTCACAAATCAACTTAACTCAGTCATAGAGGAGTACGATCCGAAGAATTTCTCAGTAAGCTACAAACATTAACACTCCCTCTTAGTGAGGGAAGCATTCTCTGCCATGTCAAGTCTATCATAGAAGTACTCAAACTTCATCCTAGTAAGGGGTTTGGTAAGACCATCAACAACTTGTTCATTTGTAGGAAGGTACTGAAGCAGTACTTCATTTCTCAGCACCATGTCAGGGATGTAGTTTATATACACAAGACTTGAGCTATCTCATCCTACAAGGGGTGGACAGTCCCTTGGGGCTGATCATGCTAAGTCATCTTGGACCATACTTGAAATATCAAGGTTACAACATGAAACCAATGTCTAAGACATATTGAGGTTCCATCATGAAACCAATGTCTCACAAGCCATATTGAGGTTCCCTCATGGAGCCAATGTCTCACAAGAAATATCAAGATTTCCTTGTGAAACCAATGTCTTGATTCCTTCATCTGTCCATCTGAGTCAATTCAGGATGAATTCTACATTCTCCCCTACTAGTACACACAATATCCTCTAGGGAGAATTATGTTTCCTAAAACATCTATAGGACACATTGAGGTTCCCTCATAAAACCAATGTCCCCCAAGACATATCGAGGTTTCCTCGTGAAACCAATCTCTTAGTTCCTTCATATGACCATTTGAGGCACGTCAAGATGAATTCTACATTCCCCTCTATTAGTCCACACCTGACCCTTTGGGGAGAATGTATCAGGATGTAATCTTATGAACATTCCCTATTAACGAGATAAAACATTCACATCAACAGAGCAGTTCACCAACTAGCCAACTAATTGATGGTAAACATTTGTTAGATGCCCTGAATGTCAACAATATGCTTATCTATGTGTTGAAGCCTTGATTCTTTATCTGCACCATGTCTCGGATGAAATCCTGTGAGAATCCTTTGAAGCTTCACTTCTTCCACGACTCGCATCATTGGATGCGATATATTCTACTTTTGTAGTACTGAGTGCTATAGAATTATGCTTCCACGAATCCTGATTGATCTCGAGCTGAAGAAGCACCCTTTGGTGACCTTTCTATCAATTGCACTCTCTGCCTAGTCAGAACTATATATCTCTACAAGCTCTCTTCATCTCCTAAGACATATCCAACTGTACCACACTGGTACACTTGCTCTGCTGCAACTCAATCTGCTCAATCATGAGCTGGCTCAGGGTGGTTACTACAAAGCACTATCTAGCTCTTTGCTTGAGAGTAGGTCATCCACTCTCTCTACAACTACTCCCTCTGGGATTCTACAATTGCTCCCTTTGGGACTCTATAACTGCTAAACATTGATATTGAGAGTATCTTCTCTACTCTTACAACAACTTCCCTCCTCTGGGGATGCTCTCTATGGAACTAGCTCCTCCACTCTCTCTCTGCAATTGCTTCCTCTACAAAATCTCTCTCTGAAACTGAGAGTGGCTCAATAACTGCTCCCTCTAGAGATGGAGGTGAATCCTTGATCCAGATTTTATGAGAAGAATGAAATGAATACAGATTATTAACACAAAATAACAGAGATACAGTAAAACTAGTTTTCTATTCAGTAATGAAATAAGCTAAAACTATAAAATGCAGTGAAAACAAGCTTGCTGGAATGGTGGTGGTTTATCTCTGAGAAGAGATGTGACGGCTGCACTCATTCGCAAGAAGATAATTATAATGAGGCTTTAAAGGCCTTTTACAATAAATAGGAATGCCAAAAACCCTAGACATTCAAAAACCTAACCCTAGGATATGAAGTGCCAAAATTCACGTGGGCCCCGTTTGGGTAACTTAGTACATTAACTTCCTGGGGTTGGGTCGTAACTTTTGCATATGATATTTGTTTTAGGCGTATGATAGCTCGTTGGAAAGGTATCGTTGAGGAGATAAATTTTTGGGCCTCAATCATGCTGTAGGATATCATTGAGGATCTCTATCCTGAAAAGAATCTCAATCATGCTGTAGGCTATCATTGAGAATCTCTATCCCAAAAATCCTTCATTTAGGCCCTCAAAATGGCCCCGGAAGTGAAAATTGCTAAAAATAGTAAATTGCCAAAATTGCCAGAAAATTGTTTTGAGCCAGTTGGAAAAGGTGGGTGGCCACCGATATCCATATGGATCAATCCTCCCTCCTTAGTAAGAAATGGTCTCCATTGTGTTGAGTTCCCCCATCAGATGAGGAAATTTCTATTGAATTTGGCCCTGGGTGAGCCACTTGCCTAGGTGCAGGAGTTGCCCTGCTTTGACAACTCGATAAAGCTAGATCCTTTGTTCTCAAGTTCCCTTGATCTATGTGTCAACAATATGATCATTGGATGCCTGCTGGATGCAGTCGAGGTTGAGCTCTATTGGTTTCAGTTGTTATGCTATGTCTGAGGTGTCCAATAATGGTGGGAAATGAGGGCGAAGGAGATCCATGTTGAACACTGGGTGCAGGCCAAGGAAAGGAGGAATGTTGAGCTCAAAAGAATTATCCTGCAGGGCCCTGGAGATGGTGTATGGCCCATAAAGGAGTGGGTGAAGCTTCCTATGGGTTCCTGTAAGGCATTCTTTCTGCAAGTGAAACCAAACTTTGTCTCCCACCTGAAACTTATGTGGCACCCGATGTTGATCATGCCATTGTTCGTACTTGTCATTGGACTTCTATAGAATATCATGAACTTGTTGGTGGATGTGTTGGATCTTCTCAATGAACTGGGTGGCTTTGTCAGCTTCAGTTGGAATTGGAGATGAGTCAGTCGAGCTGACTGCAAGGGGAAGTGCAACATCTATGGGACCCAATGATTGGAATCCCAACCCCACCTTAAAGGGGTTGTGGCCGGTTGAGCTATGCAAGGCTCGGTTGTATATATGCTAGACACAGGGAAGGCTCTCATCCCATGTGTGAGGATTCTTTGAATCATACATGTGAAGGATATGTAGAACCATTCGATCTATGACCTCAGTTTGGCCATCTGTCTGGGGGTGGAAGGCCATGGATTTGGTTAGCTTGGTGTCCAGCAGTGACCAGAGGCTCGACTAGAATGTGATGAGAAATCGACTATCCCTATTTGAGACAATGGTTTGTAGGAGTCCAAAATGTACCTAGACCCATTCAAAGAAGAGCTTGGCAATGGCCTCTGCTATGATGCTCTTCTTGCAGGCAACTAGAATCGCCATCTTAGAAAAGTGGTCAACAACCACAAAAACACAGTCATTTCCCTGCTTGGTGGATGGGAGGCCCAACATGTAGACCATTGAGATGGATTCCCATGTCTTGTTAGGAGTAGGAAGAGGGGTGTACAGGCCCTATTTCTGAGTGGTTGGTTTGGCAATAGCATAGGCAATGTAGGACTTGATATACTTGTTGACCTCCTGTCGGAGTTTCAACCAGTAGAAATTTTTTTGTAGCATCACCATAGTCTTTTAGATGCTGGAGTGTCCTGCCACTCGAATGTAGTGGGCTTCCCAAATCAGCTTCACTCGCTCGCTTGATGGAACACTGATATGGCCTAAACAACAGAACAACCCATCCTGAAGATAGAAATTATCGACAACTATGTTTGCACCCAACATTTGGTAGGTGGTGACGAAGTCCAGGTCTATCTCATAGAGTTGGGGCCATCCAGAGGTCTCATGGCTGCAAGAGTCTAGAACTGTGGTGAGTGTCATGACTGGTGGTTTGCTAAGGCAATCAGTGACGTGATTGGTGCTTCATGTTTTATACTTTATGTTGAGGTGGAATTGCTGCGAGTATGTGGACCACTTTTGATGGTAGTCATTCTGCAATTTTCCTTGTGTTTTCATAAACTGCAATGCATTATGATTAGTGTGGATGATTGTCTCCTTCCCAAGAATGTAATTTCTCCACTGGCGGTAGGCCTACACAATGGAGTACATTTCTTTTTCGTAAGTAGGGTACTTATGGAAATCATCGGATAGTGTCTCACGATGATAGGCCACTGGGTGGCTGTGCTGAGTGATAGCGATGCCCACAGCATAGTCTGAAGCATCTGTCTTGATCTCAAAGGGATGTTGCAGGTTTGGTACTGAAAGTACTAGGGATGAGCATAAGCGCTGCTTCAAATCATTGAATGCTTGTTGTTGGGACTGGCCCCACGCAAATTTTTCCTTACCACCACCCCTAGTGATTTGGCTGAGGGCTCATGCAATATGGGAAAATCCCAACACAAACCTGTGGTAGAAATTAGCAAGGCCCAAGAAGCTCTGAAGCTCAGTGAGTGTGTTTGGGGTTGGACAGTCACGGATGACTTAGATCTTGGATGTATCCACATGTACACCATGATGATCAATGATGTAGACCAGGTAATGGACCTTGTCCATGCCGAAGGAGATTTTTTCCAAGTTGGAGTATAGATTGTGTTGCCGCAGTGCATGAAAAACCTATTGAATATGCTGCAAGTGTTTGGCCCAAGTCTTGCTGTAAATGAGAATGTCATCCAGATACACCACTACAAAATTATTGGTGAATGGTTGCAGGATATCGTCCATCATCCTCATGAAAGTGGTCGGAGCATTTGTCAAACCAAAGGGCATGACCAACCATTCAAAAAGGCCTTCCTTTGACTTGAAGGCAATCTTCCATACATCTGTCTGTTCTATCGAGACCTGGTGGTAGCCAGGCTTCATATCAATCTTACTGAAGTATTTAGCCTCGATGAGTTGATCAAGGAGGTCGTCGATTCAAGGAATCGGGTACTAATTTTTTATTGTGATTTTATTTAGAGCCCAGTAATCAATGCAGAGTCGCCGGGTTCCATATTTCTTCTGTGCCAACATGATTGGGCTCCCGCAAGGTGATGAGCTGGGACAGATGTGCCCCTTGTGGAGAATTTATTGGATTTGTTACTTGATCTCCTCATTCTCAAACAGAGAGCGGCGATAAACTGGCCCATTGGGTAACGGTGCACCGGGGGTCATATCGATGGGATTCTTGACCTGGCAGTGCAGAGGTACCTCGGTAGGTGAGGAGAAGATATCCGAGTATTCTTCCATGACCTTATCTACCTACTTCTGCTATGTGGAGAGGTCGACCGCATAGACCCTAGATGTGGCTATGATCTTTCACTTATTTTGAGAGTGAATCATGAAAAAGACAAACTTCCTCGTCTAAGAGATGACCTTCCTGCATTTCTTAGCAGAGATCAAGGAAATAACACTAGGTGGGACTGCCTCAGGTATCCTGTACAGTTTCATGTTCAAATTAATAATAACACTACGAGGCCTATATTCATATACAACATTACGTTTCCATAAATAAGGTTGGCCCAAAAGAACATCACAAACTTTGAGAGGAGAAACATCACACAATACCTCGTATTTGAAGGGCTTAATGTCGTATGACAGTCGACATTGTTGGTTGATGCAGAGTTCACTTCCTTGGCGGAGCCATCTAATGGTGTAGGGTTGTGGGTGAGGTGTTGTGGGTAGGGCCAGTCGCTTGATGACCTATGCAGAGATGAGGTTCTTCTAGCTACCGCTATCCACGATGAATTGTAGTGGGGTGCATTTTACCCACATTTGTGAATGGAAGAGGTGCTCTCCTTCTTTTGGCTCGTCTAGTTCACCAGGATGGAGCTTGGTGGTAGAAACGGTGGCACTGGGTTCTGCGTCAATGGTATGTCTTCCCCTTTCTGGTTCTAAATCAGAGTCAGACTTTGCATCTAATTCATAGGCTTTCACTTCGGCCACCATCGACTGCTTTGAGAGACAATCAACAGTGTTATTCCAAGGGCTCTTGTGAAAGTCACACCACTTCCCAATATCTTTCTTTGTCTTTCCAGTGTCCTTCTTTGCTTGTGGCTTGGACCAATTGTCCTGATACTATCCATATTTTCTTTGTCCTTTGTTCTGTGGGTTGGGGTTGCCCTTTCTTGGCTTTTGTTGTGAGGGGTTCCCAAGCCCAAATCACCACGTCTTTTGTTTGAGCTTATGCTAAATTTTGACAGCATATTGGTAGGTCATGCCCAAGGATGAGATGTCTAGAAATTTTATTTTGGTCTGGATGTATCTATGCAAAGCACCATGATACTTGAGCACCAGATGTTGCTCTGAATCTATGATACCCATCTTGGTGCGTAAGGTATGGAAGATATTTGTGAAATCTAGCACTACTTGGTCTCTTTCTTACTACAATGTGGTCCATTTGGTATATAAGTCGTCATAACTTCCGACAGGGTAGTATTGTTCCTTAATAGCATCCCTGAAGGAATCCCAGGTGGCCGTGACTATAAATAATCAGGGTTCCTCTGTTTCCTTTTTCTCACAGAACGTTTCCCACCAATCTTTGACATGAGGGATGGCTTTGAGGAGCACAAAAGTAATATTTTCTCTATTTGAGAAGTTATGGATAGAAAAATACCCTTCTAGCAGATTCAACCACTTTTCTACACCATCTGCGTCTATATGACCTTCAAATATAGGAATATTGAAGTTTCTTTGTACCTTGAAGGGGGTGGTGCCTCCGCTCGAAGAATATGTGTCACCTGCCGGTAGCCGCAGAAGGATTTATGCGAAGCTATCCACATCTCATTCCTTTATTACATGAGGGATTCCTCAATCAATATTTTGAAAGGATCTCCTATCCCATCATCTTTCTTTTCTCTTTCCATGAGAGGTTGCTTGGGAGTGCGAGAGATTTTTTCCTCAAGAGAAACAAGCTCAAGACCCAGCTCTTTGTACTCTGACCTCGTTGGGGACATGCATTAAGATGACAAGGAGCAGGTTGCTATGATACCACTGATCTAGATTTTATGAGTAGAATGAAATGAATACAGATTCTTAACACAAAATAACAGAGATAAAGTAAAACTAGTTTTCTATTCAATAATGAAATAAGTTGAAACTGTAAAATGCAGCGGAAACAAGCTTGTTGGAATGGTGGCGGCTTATCTCTGAGAAGAGAAGTGACGACTATGCTCATTCGCAAGAAGATCATTACAATGAGGCTCTAAAGGACTTTTACAATAAATAGGAATGGAAAAAACCCTAGACATAAAAAAAACTATCCCTAGGAAATGAAGCGCCAAAAGTCATGTGGGCCCTGTTTGGGTAAGTTAGTACATTAACTTCCCAGGGTTAGGTCGTAACTTTTGCATACGATCTCCGTTTTAGGCGTATGATAGCCCATTGGAAAGGTATCTTTGAGGAGATTCATTTTGGGTCCTCAATCATGTTGTAGGCTATCATTGAGAAGCTTGATCCCAAAAAACCTTCATTTAGGCCCTCAAAATGGTCCCAGAAGTGAAAACTACTAAAAATACTAAATTGCCAAAATTGTCAAAAAATTGTTTTGAGCCAGTTGGAAAAGGTGGGTGGCCAACGATATCCATATGGATCAATCCTCCCTCATTATGAATAAATGGTATCCATTGCGTTGATTTCTCCCATCAGATGAGAAAATTTCTATTGAATTTGGCCCCGGGTGAGCCACTTGCCTTGGTGCAGGAGTTGCCCTGCTTTGATGACTCGATAAAGTTGGATCCTTTGCTGTCGAGTTCCCTTGATCTGTGTGTCAACAATATGATCATTGAATTCCTGCTGGATGTATTTGGGGTTGAGCTCTATTGGTGTTATCTATTCTTCTACGTCTGAGGTGTCCAATAATGGTGGGAAATAAGGGCGAAGGAGATCCACATTGAACATTGGGTGCAGGCCAAGGAAAGGAGGAATGTTGAGGTCAAAAGCATTATCCCCCATAGCCTTGGTGATGGTGTATGACCCATAATGGAGTGGGAAAATCTTCCAATGGGGTCCTGTAAGGCGTTCTTTCTGCAAGTGCAACCAAACTTTGTCTCCCACCTGAAACTTATGTGGCACCCAATGTTGATCATGGCGTTGTTTGTACTTGTCATTAGACTTCTGTAGGATATCCTGAACCTATTAGCGGATGTGCTGGATCCACTCAATGAACCAGGTGGCTTTGTCAACGTCAGTTAAAACAGGAGATGAGTCGGTCGGGCTAACCACAAAGGGAAGTGCAACATCTATGGAACCCAATGGTTGGAATCCCAACCCCACCTGAAAGGGGTTGTGGCCAGTTGAGCTATGTAGGGCTCAGTTGTAGCTATGCTGGACATAGGGAAGGCTCTCATCCCATGTGTGAGGGTGCTTTGAATTATACATGCGAAGCATATGCACAACCATTTGATTTACGACCTCAGTTTGGCCATCTGTCTGGGGGTGGAAGGTCGTGGATTTGGTCAGCTTGGTCTCCAACAGTGACCAGAGGCTCGACCAAAATGTGCTGAGAAATCGACTATCCCTATCTGAGACAATGGTTTATGGGAGTCCAAAATGTATCCAGACCCGTTCAAAGAAGAGTTTAGCAATGGCCTCTGCTGTGATGCTCTTCTTGCAGGCAACCAGAATCGCCATCTTAGAAAAGCGGTCAACAACCACAAAAACACAGTCATTTCCCCACTTGGTGGATGGGAGGCTCGACATGTATTCCATTGAGATGGATTCCCATGGCCTGTTAGGAGTAGGAAGAGGGGTGTGCAGGCCCTGTTTCTTAGTGGTTGGTTTGGCAATAATGCAGGCAGTGCAGGACCTGATATACTTGTTGACCTCCTGTCAGAGTTTCGACCAGTATAAATGTTTCTGTAGCCTCGCCACTATCTTTTTCGACGCCGAAGTGTCCTGCCACCCGACTATAGTGGGATTCCCAGATCAACTTCACTTGCTCACTTGATGGAACACAAATATGTCCTAGAAGACACAACAACCCATCCTGAAGATTGAAATTATTGACAACTATGTTTTCACCCAACATTTGGTAGGTGGTGGCGAAGTTCGGGTCTGTCTCATAGAGTTGGGGCCATCCAAAGGTATCATGGCCAAAAGAGTCTAGAACTGTGGTGAGTGCCACAACTGGTGGTATGTTGAGGCAATCAGCGACGTAATTGGTGCTTCATGTTTTATACTTGATGTCTAGGTGGAATTGTTGCAAATATGTGGACCACTTTTGATGGCGGTCATTCTACAATTTTCCTTGTGTATTCATAAACTACAGTGGCTTATGATCACTGTGGATGATTGTCTCCTTCCCAAGAATGCAATGTCTCCACTTGCGGCAGGCTTGCACAATGGAGTACATTTCTTTTTCGTAATTAGGGTACTTATGGACAACATCGGATAGTGTCTCACTATGATAGGCCATGGGGTGGTCATGATGAGTGAGAGCGGCACCCACAGCATAGTCAGAAGCATATGTCTTGATCTCAAAGGGATGTTGCAGGTATGGTACTAAAAGTACTAGGGATGAGCACAAGTTCTACTTCAAATCATTGAACGCTTGTTGTTGGGACCGGTCCCACACAATTTTTTCCTTACCACCACCCCTGGTGATTTGGCTGAGGGCCCATTCAATATGGGAGAAACCCACCACACACCTGTGGTAGAAATTGGCAAGGCCCAAGAAGCTCCGAAGCTCAGTGAGTGTGGTTGGGGCTGGCCAGTCAAGGATGACTTGGATCTTGGTTGGACCCACATGTACACCATGCTGATCAATGATGTAGCCCAGGTAATGGACCCTATCCATGCTGAAAGAGCATTTTTCCAAGTTGGAGTATCACTTGTGCTGCCGCAAGGTGTGCAAAACCTACTGAATATGTTGCAAGTGTTCGGCCCAAGTCTTGTTGTAAATGAGAATTTCATCTAGATACACCACTACAAAGTTATTGGTGAATGGTCACAATATATCGTCCATCATCCTCATGAAAGTGGATGGAGCATTTGTCAAACCAAAGGGCATGACCAACCATTCAAAAATTCCTTCCTTTGACTTGAAGGCGGTCTTCCATACATCTATTTGTTCTATCGGGACTTGGTGGTAGCCATACATCAGATCAATCTTATTGAAGTATTTAGCCCATGTTAGTTGACCAAGGAGGTTGTCGATTCAAGGAATCGGGTACTGGTTTCTGACTATGATTTTTTTTGGAGCCCAGTAATCAATGTAGAGTAGCCAAGTTCCATCTTTCTTCTGTACTAGCATGATTGGGCTCCCGCAAGGTGATGAGCTGGGATAGATGTGCCCCATGTGGAGAAGTTCTTGGATTTGTTGCTTGATCTCCTCATACTCTAACAGAGAGAAATGATAGACTGTTCCAAGTTAAAATATTGAATAGAAAATTCTAAACAAAATAGATCTCATAACAAAAATAATAAAATAATAGTTTAAAAATGACTTCTTATTGTATTATTTATTTATTTATTTATAGATTCACTCAAATTT
>JZKD02S1858974.1:29795-49112 GCA_000966675.3 Picea glauca | reverse complement strand
GCATGATTGGGCTCCCGCAAGGTGATGAGCTGGGATAGATGTGCCCCATGTGGAGAAGTTCTTGGATTTGTTGCTTGATCTCCTCATTCTCTAACAGAGAGAAATGATAGACTGTCCCATTGGGCAGTGGTGCAATGGGGGTTAGATCAATGGGGTGCTTGACCTAGTAGTGCAGAGGTACCCCAATAGGTGAGAAGAAAATATCTGATTATTCTTCCACGAACTTATACTTGCTTCTACTATGTGGAGAGGTCAGCCGTAGAGACCCTGGATGTGGCTATGATATTTCATTTATTCTGAGAGTGAATCATGAAGAAGAAAAACTTCCCCATCTGATAAATGACCTTCCTGCATTGCTTAACAGAGATCAAGGAAATAGTACTAGGTGGGATTGCCTCAGGTATCCTGTACAATTTCCTGTTCAAAGTAAGAATAACTCTACGAGGCCTAGATTCATATACAACATGATGTTTCCATAAATAGGGTTGGCCCAAAAGAACATCACACAATATGTCATCTTTGAAGGGCTTGATGCCATACGACATTCGATACTGTTGGCTGACGTGAAGATCGCTTCCTTGGCGGAGCCATCCAATTGTGTAGGGTTGTGGGTGAGGCGTTGTGGATAGGGCCAACTGCTTGAAGACTTCTATAGATATCAGGTTCTTCTGGCTACTGCTATCAATGATGAAGTGCAATGGGGTACCTTTTACCCACATTTGCGAATGGAAAAGGTGCTCTCCTTCTTCTGGCTCATCTGGTTCACCAAGATGGAGGTTGGTGGTAGAAATGGTGGCACTAGGTTCCATGTCAATGAGCCATATTCCCCTTTTTGGTTCTGGCTCAGATTCAGACTCTACATCTAATTCATAGGTTTTCACTTTGGCCACCAGCTACTGCTTTGAGAGACAATCACTAGTGTTATGCCAAGGGCTCTTGTGGAAGTCACACCACTTCCTGGTATCTTTATTTGTCTTTCAAGTGTCCTTCTTTTCTTGCGTCTTGGACTGGTTTTCCTGATACTGTCCATATTTTCTCTTTCCTTTGTTCTATGGGATTGGGCCACTCTTTCCTAGATTTTGTTGTACGGGGTTCCCAGGCCCAAATTGCCGCATCTTTTGTTCGAGCTTCTACTCGATTTAGATGGCATATCGGTACGTCGCACCCAAGGATGAGATGTCTATAAATTCCATTTTAGTCTAGATGTATATATTCAGAGTACCACGACACTTGAGCACCAGATGTTGCTTTGAATCTTTGATACCCATCTTGTTGCACAAGGTATGGAAGATATTTGTGAAATCAGGCACTGCTTGGTCTCTTTCTTGCCGCAATGTGGTCCATTTGGTGTATAAGTCGTCATAACTTTAGACAAGGTAGTATTGTTCCTTAATATCATCCTTGAAGGAATCCCAAGAGGCTGTGACTATAAATAATGAGGGTTCCTCTGTTTCCTTTTGCTCACAGAACATTTCCCACCAATCTTTGACATGGGCAATGACTTTGAGGAGCACAAAAGTAATCTTTTCTAAATTCGAGAAGTTATGGACAGACAAATACCCTTCTAGTAGATTCAACCACTTGTCTACAACATATGCATCTATCTGACCTTCAAATATAGGAATATCGAAGTTTATTTGTACCTTGAAGGGGGTGGTGCATCCACTCGAAGAAGATGCGTCGCTTGTTGGTAGCCGCCGAAGGATTTGCGCGAAACTATCCATCATATCATTCCTCTATTGCGTGAGGGATTCCTCAATCAACAATTTGAAATGATCTCTTGTCCCATAATTTTTATTTTCTCCTGCCATGAATGGTCACTTGGGAATGCGAGAGATTTTTTCTTCAAGAGAAACAAGCTCACGACCCAACTCTTTGTACTCTGACCTCGTTGGGTACATGCATTAAGACGACAAGGAGGAGACCTCTCTGATACCACTGATCTGGATTTTATGAGAAGAAAGAAATGAATAAATATTATTAACATATTCTTAACACAAAATAATAAATATACAGTAAAACTAGTTTTCTATTCAATAATGAAATAACCTGAAACTATAAAATGCAGTGGAAACAAGCTTGCTGGAATGGTGGCGGCTTATCTCTGAGAAGAGATGTGATGGTTGCGCTCATTCACAAGAAGATCATTAAAATGAGGCTCTGAAGTCATTTTACAATAAACAAGAATGCCAAAAACCCTAGACATCCAAAAACCTAACCCTAGGATATGAAGCACCAAAAGTCATTTGGGCCCCGTTTGGGTAAGTTAGTACATTAACTTCTCAGGGTCGGGTCGTAAATTTTGCATATGATCTCCGTTTTAGGTGTATGATAGCCCTTTGGAAAGGTATTGTTGAGGATATTCATTTTGGGGCATCAAACATGTCCTAGGATATCATTGAGAAGCTTGATCCCGAAAAACCTTCATTTAGGCCCTCAAAATGGCCCCAGAAGATAAAACTACTAAAAATAGTAAATTGCCAGAAAATTGTTTTGAGCCAATTGGAAAAGGTGGGTGGCCACTGATATTCATCTAGATCAATCCTCCCTCCTTAGGAAGAAATGGTATCCATTGCATTGATTTCCCCCATCATATGAGGAAATTTCTGCTAAATTTGGCCCCGGGTGAGCCACTTGCCTAGGTGTAGGAGCTGCCCTGCTTTGATGACTCAATAAAGTTGGATCCTTTGTTGTCGAGTTCCCTTGATCTGTGTGTCCACAATATGATCATTGGATGCCTGCTGGATGCAATCGAGGTTGATCTCTGTTGGTGTCAGTTGTTCTACTACATCTGAGGTGTCTAATAATGGTGGGAAATAAGGGCGAAGGAGATCCATGTTGAACACTGGGTGCAAGCCAAGGAAAGGAGGAATGTTGAGCTCAAATGAATTATCCCCCATAGACTTGGTGATGGTGTACGACCCATAATGGAGTGGATGAAGCTTCTTATGGGGTCCTGTAAGGCGTTCTTTCTGTAAGTGCAACCAAACTTTGTCTCCCACCTGAAACTTATGTGGCACCCGATGTTGATCATGGCATTGTTTGTACTTGTCATTGGACTTCTGTAGGATATCCTGAACCTGTTGGAGGATGTGTTGGATCTGCTAAATGAACCAAGTGTCTTTGTCAGCTTCAGTTGGAACAGGATATGAGTCGGTCGAGATGACTGTAAGGGGAAGTGCAACATCTATGGGACCCAATGGTTGGAATCCCAACCCCACTGGAAAGGGACTGTGGCTGGTTGAGCTATCCAGGGCTCGGTTGTAGCTATGTTGGACATAGGGAAGGATCTCATCACATGTGAGAGGTTTCTTTGAATTATACATGCAAAGGATATGCACAACCATTCTATTTATGACCTCGGTTTGACCATCTGTCTTGGGGTGGAAGGTCGTGGATTTGGTTAGCTTGGTGTCCAGCAGTGACCAGAGGCTCGACTAGAATGTGATGAGAAGTCGACTATCCCTATCTGAGACAATGGTTTGTGGGATTCCAAAGTGTACCCAAACCCATTCAAAGAAGATCTTGGCAGTGGCCTCTGTTGTGACGCTCTTCTTGTAGGCAACTAGAATGATCATCTTAGAAAAGAGGTCAACAACCACAAAAACACAGTCATTTCTCCGCTTGGTGGACAGGAGGCTTGACATGTAGTCCATTGATATGGATTCCCATGGCCTATCAAGAGTAGGAAGAGGGGTGTACAAGCCCTATTTCTTAGTGGCTAGTATGGAAGTAGGGTACTTACGGACAACATTGGATAGTGTCTCACTATGATAGGCCACGGGGTGACCGTGCTAAGTGAGAATGGAGCCCACAGCATAGTCTGAAGCATCTGTCTTGATCTCAAATGGATGATGCAGGTCTGGTACAAAATTTCTATGGATGAGCACAAGCACTGCTTCAAATCATCAAATGCTTTTTGTTGGGACCGGCTCCACGCAAAGTTTTCCTTATCACCACCCCTGGTGATTTGGCTGAGGGCCCATGCAATATGGGAGAATCCCAACACAAACCTGCGATAAAAATTGACAAGGCCCAAGAAGCTTCGAAGCTCAGTGAGTGTGGTTGGGGTTGGCAAGTCACGGATGAATTGTATCTTGGATGTATCCACATGTACACCATGTTGATCAATGATGTATCCTAGGTAATGGACCTTGTCCATGCCGAAAGAGCATTTTTCCAAGTTTGAGTATAGCTTGTGCTACCACAGGGTGTGCAGAACCTGCTAAATATGCTACAAGTGTTCAGCCCAAGTCTTTCTATAAATGAGAATGTAATCCAGATACACCACTACAAAATTATTGGTGAATGGTCACAAGATATCATCCATCAGCCTCATGAAAGTGGCTGGAGCATTTGTCAAACCAAAGGGCATGACCAACCATTCAAAAAGGATTTCCTTTGACTTGAAGGCAGTCTTCCATACATCTGTCTATTCTATCAAGACCTGGTGGTAGACAGACTTCAAATCAATCTTACTATTGAGACCTGGAATTGACATTCTTATTACCCTATTTTACTCTTCACCAATACCTTTAATTACTCTATTTTTTACATGTGCTCTGTTTCTTCTCTCATGAGTTTGGTTTCCTTGAGTGATCATAGCTTTTGGAAGCAATAGTCAAAACTACTTGGAGAAGACCTAGTGAAGTTCATTGTGAACCACAACAGAACCAACATATTGACTGTTGAACTACCTATGCTATGCTGATTGATGTGTGATTTCCTTTCAGAAAGTGTGGATTGCATAATTAGTTTCTGGGTCATACATCAGAGTTGATCTATCAAACCAATTCCATCTCATACTTGGATGTGCCATAATGGAATAGATAGCCTCTCTGTGAAAGACAACCAAAGTACATTGTAGTTTGCTAATTTGATTTGTTTCCAGCCTGCATAATCTAGTTTAATTCTATACTTGTGACATTAGGAATTACCTTTCTTACTGGTGTCTTGTAACTCTGTTGATTACTAATCCCATATTGATAATTAATGAGTGCATTATATTAGACATATAAGTAGCACAACATTTTGGCACCGTTGTCGGGGAGGTGCAAACGGTAGGAAGTAATTTTAATCTTAGATTGTTTGCATAAATTTTAATGTTTTAAAAGGCTACTTGAGGGAGGAGGATAAAACATTTAAGACATGAGTGAAGAGCCACACGACCACTGGAGCGGGGTTCTCCGAAGCTAGGAAAAATTCCACCAACAAAAAAATCAAGGGGATCCAGCGAGGCTCCAGAAGGAAAACCTAAAACGGAAGAATCAGTATTGGGACAGGTAGAACGTGAGTCTGTTGAACATTTGGGATGCACAGAAAATCCAATTTCTGAACCATCCATCAGTACAATGGCAGAAGAAGAAAGAAATTCAGCTACAAAGACTAAGACCTCTGGGTTTCCAATCTTGGATATTTCCATAAACGCCAGGACGAACAATATCCCACTATCATTGTTACCTACTTTCAGAGGTAAGTCAACTAAAGATCCATATTTATTTTTATTTGAGTTTGACATATTATGTAGAAGCTATAACTACTCAGACGATGCCCAAAAACTTAAGCTTTGTCCTGCTACAATGAAATATTCATCCTTAAGATGGTTCATGAGCTTAGGAGAAAACACAATCCTTTCTTGGGATCAAATGAAAGACACATTTTTACGAAAATACCAAGACGATTGTAAGGATAATGTTAAAAATGACATTTTTAAAATGCATCAAACAGAAGATGAAAGCCCTGAAGACTACCTAGAAAGGTTCTTATACAACTATCAAAAGTCAAAAGTATTCACCTCAGACCCAGCTATAGTAAGAAATGTATTCTTGAAAGGTCTTAGGGATGATTGCATAGAAGTTTTAAACTTGTTGAGTTCAGGAGATGTACACCAAAAACCTTTTGCAGAAATTGCAGATTACTGTAGGAGATACTCAAGAGGACAAGCTAAAACGGGCAAAGGACCAAGATATCCTTTTAGTAGAAATACAAAACAAAGTTCAAGGACTGTCACCAAAACTGAGTTAGGAAACTTATTGGAAAACTTTAAAACAGACATCCTGAGCACAATAAGTAACCAATTAGATACTCTGAAACTGAAAAAGAAACAAGAAGAATATGCTTTAGCAATATTTTGTCATAGATGCCGAAAGAAGCACAATAATGAGAAAGAATTCCCATTAAATGTCATAGAAATCTAGGATCTGTGTACTCTAGAACACCCCACATCTGAGTGTCCAACCTTGCTTGAATTACAAGCCATGTATAGGGGAGGAGGAGTCTCACAAGAATAGTCATACCCTTCTACAAGACCTTGGAAAGCCCAAAATCCCAATACATTTTATGATCCTAATACACAATATCAACAACAACAATGGGGTCCTTCCCCAAAAAATTATCCACAATGGACACCTCAGCAAACTCAGACTTGGCAACAAGGTTGGAGGGGACCTATGTATGGAAATCCCTCTTACCCTACATATCCACAGTACCCTGCAAACATTTCCCAATTACTACCTGGATTCAACCCACCACAGATGCAAGCTTTACTCCCACCTCCTATACAACAACAATTTACAACCCCCTTGAATCCTAATCAGCAGCAACAAGTATCTATAAATCCCAATCTACAACCACAAAACCAAGCTTCCCACAATCCTCCGAGACCAACAACAATCCCTTCCCAGCCAATCCCTAACCCCAATAATCGACCCACCCACCCTGTACAGAATATAGAAGTTCAAACCTTTCCCACCTATGAAATTCAACTATGATCTGGGAAAGTTGTAAACCAATCAAATCCTACAGTAATAATTCAGGAAGAAAATGATAATAATTCTGAGGAAGAAAACATTCAAACCACCCCTGTAGAAGAAGAGGCCTCTCCTCCTATCCCAATCACTTCTCATTCTGTACGAGTACCCCAATAAATTAATCTTCCACCTTACCTTGAAAGACTGTTAGTAAAGAAACCTGACCCACCCTTGCACAGAGATATAGAAGATGAATTACGAAATGTGTGCATAAAAAACCTCTACTACAAGCTATTAAGGATATCCCTATTTATGCTGAAATTATAAGGGATCTTTGCATTAAGAAACCAGGAAGGAAGAAGAAGGAACCTCCTCTTGTTCAGGTAGTGAGACAATTATCTAAATTCATTTCTGAAATGCCATACAAGTATAATGATCCTGGAAACCCAGTTGTTACTATTGAAATTAATGGCATTTCTCTACCAAACACACTCATTGATTTGGGTGCAGCTATTAATGTAATGCCTTTTGAAACTATGCAGAAGCTTCAAATCAATCAGCTCAGACCAACCCAAACCATGATCGAGTTGGCAGATAAATCAATCATCAGCCCTGCATGAAGTCTAGATGATGTCACAGTCACCCTAGCTTCTTTGGAATATCCAGTAGACTTTTTAGTCAACTATTCTAAATCATCCTCCAAACCAGGACACTTTGTGGTTCTTGGTTTCCCTTGGCTGGCCACAACATATGCCTTTATCCGCTGTCAGTCTGGTGAGATGACTATATCCAATGGCACACGTAGCCAAAAACTTGTTCTCTTCCCTTCTGCCCGACTGGCACAGGAAATACCTATTTGGTTAGAAAACCCTTATGGAGAGGAAGATTGCATTAGACCTCTGTTAACACTTGAAAAAGTAAGAGGAATACAAGAACAAGTCTTAATATTATTTTTGGCTGACACAAACTACATTGAATACCCAAGGTCTTTTGCAGAATTGTCACATATTTTTAGTTCTGAATTTCAACAAACTTGGTACCGTGATATCACTCAATTATACAATTTATCACTAGCCTCCTCAGATAAGGAAGACACTACTAAACTTGTTGAGATTATCCCAGGAAAACCTTTGTATATTAACTCTAGTTTGGAACCAGAACAAAAGACACAAGTGATTGAAATGCTCTAAAGACAATTTGATGCCTTTACATGGGATTATGCAGACATGAAAGGCATTCACCCTGACACATGCACACATCATATCTACACTAATGACCAAATCAGACCAGTCAGACAGCCTCAATGAAGGATGAATCCAACCCTTAAAGATATTTTAAAAGAGGAACTGCAAAAACTCCTCTGAGCCAATCTCATATACCCCATTTCAGATAGTCAATGGGTATCTCCACTTGTCATAGTTCCCAAGAAAAATGGTAAGTGGAGGATATGTGTAGACTTCCGGGAGTTAAACAAAGCCACCCATAGGGATTACTTTCATTTACCATTTATTGATCAGGTGTTGGATACCTTGCCCAGAAAGAAGTATTTTTCATTCTTGAATGGGTTTAGTGGTTACAACCAGATACAAATAGCACCCGAAGACCAGGAAAAGACCACTTTCACCTGCTCTTGGGGCACATATGCTTATAGGGTTCTCCCTTTCGGAATTTGCAATGCCCCTGCCACTTTTCAAAGAGTTGTCCTAGCCATTTTCTTTGACTTGACCAATGATTGTGTGGAAGTCTACATGGATGACTTTACAGTCCATGGAAAAGACTTCCAAGAAGCATTGGCCAATTTAGAAAAAGTCTTGATTAGGTGTAAGGAAACTAACCTTTTCTTAAGTAATGAAAAATAAAAAATGATGCTTACTGAAGGTATTGTTTTGGGACATCACATTTCTCGTTTTGGCATGAGAGTTGATCCGGAAAAGATTTATATCATCACACAAGTCAAAATACCTTCCTCACAAAAGGAAGTCCGCAACTTTTTAGGACATGTTGGCTACTATAGAAGATTCATTCCAAATTTTACAAGCCTAGCTACCCCTTTATTTAAATTATTATCCAAAGAAGCTGAATTTAAGTGGGATGATGAATGCCAAATATCTTTTGAAATTTTAAATTAGAAATTGTCAACTACCCCTGTATTAAGAGGACCAAATTGGTCCCTTCCTTTTCATATCTGTACCGATGCTTCAGACATAGCCCTTGGGGCAGTCCTTGGACAAAGATAAAATCAAATGCCCTATGCTATTTACTTTGTCAGTAAAAATTTGTCTCCAGCTGAAGTTAATTATACGGTCAAAGAAAAGGAATTGCTAGTTGTAATCCATGCTATCAATAAATTTATACACTATATTACTGGATATCAAGATTTTGTACACACTCATCATTTAGCCATCTGAATCTTAATGAACAAACCTGTAACAAATCCTAGAGTTACAAGATGGATTTTATTATTACAATAGTTTAATATCAATATTATTGATAGACCTGGTAAATATAATCTTGTGGTTGATTTCTTATCTAGAATGATTCATCTAGGAGATAATGCACCAGTAGAAGATACCTTTCCTGATGAAAATTTATTTTCTATTTCTACATTCACTCTGTGGTATGCAGATGTCGCTAACTATCTTGCGATAGGGAAGATGCCTCAGAAATGGTCTCCTAGAGAAAAACAGAAAGTAATTCAACGAAACGCAAATTACATGTGGCACGATGATTGCCTTTACAAAACAGGACCAGATTTGGTAATCAGGAGATGTGTAAGGGAAGATGAAATTCATGATATTTTACAAGCCTTCCATGATGGCCCCTGTGGAAGACACTTCGTAGACAAAAGGACTGCTTACAAAGTTCTACAATCAGGTTACTACTGGCCTCATATTTTCATAGATGCTAAAACCTATGTATCCAATTGTGATGAATGTCAACGGATGGGTAAGCCTACTACACGAGACCAAATTCCACTTCAAGCCCAAGTAGTCATTGAACCATTTGAGAAATGGGCATTAGATTTTGTAGGGCCCATTAACCCTGCATCTAAAAAGAAAAAGTATATACTTGTATGCACTAACTATGTGACTAAATGGGTTGAAGCAAAGGCTTTACTGGCTGCCAGTGAAAAATCGGTGGTAGATTTCCTTTTTAATGATATCTTTACTAGATTTGGTGTACCAAGAGAAATTGTGACTGATTAGGGAACCCAATTCACCTCTCATCTAGTCAAAGTTGTTACAAAATAGTACCAAATCAAATGCAGGAAATCGACACCCTATCATCCATAAGAAAATGGACAAGTAGAATCCACCAACAAAGTTATTGAGTCCATTCTTACCAAAACAGTACAGTTGCACCATAAGGATTGGGCTGATAGATTATTAGAAGCCTTATGGGATTATAGAATCACCTAGAGGAATACAACGAGACATACACCCTATGAGTTAGTGTATGGGAAGAAGGTGCTTCTCCCCATAGAATTTCAGATCAAAACCTTCAGGACTACAGTACAAGTTGGCATGAACTTGGATGAAGCCCAACAACAAAGATTGTTGCAGCTTAATGAGTTGGATGAAACTAGGCAGGAAGCACTTCACAGGACTACCCTCATTCAAGAACAGAGAACAAAATGGCATGACAAGTATCTCAAAAAGAAAAATTTTCAACAAGGAGATTGGGCCCTATTGTATGACAGTAGATTCAAGAACTTCAAAGGTAAGTTAACCACCCGTTGGATGGGACCTTACAAAATTGACACTATCTACAATAATGGTTCAATCAGGATAAAGACAATTGATGAACAATAGACACCACTACTTGTGAATGGTCACCAATTGCGAATTTACAACAAACCTTTGTCCAACGAAGAATTTCTGACTCGTATACTACATAATTTAGACATGCAGATGATCAGTAAGGAAGGAGATCCTCCTATTGCCCCACATTGATTGATTGGTTTATTTGAAACTTTTTGTACATAGGTGTGATCGAATTTTGATAATAAGCTAAAGGTAACAAAATACCTTTACCTCCTTTTGTCTTACTTTCACAAATTTTCTTTTCTTTCGTAAGCAAGTTTTTAATAATCTATTTGATCCTTCATGAATTTGCTAAATATTAGTTGTAGGCATCAACAATATTTTGTTCTTTTTCGGTACCAGAAATCTTGTTCTGGTCCAATACCAGTCCGGTACTAGAATCTGTCCTTCTGCAGTACTATCAAGACATATTGACAAAGCATATTTTAAAATCTTATGTCAATAAATCTGAAGTATGAAAACATGTAACAACCACTTAAGACGGAACCACGGAGCCAAAATCACCATCAAATAGCAGCCCTTCTGTTGACAACTAAAGGGAAGTATTTTAATTTCTTTTGGTTCTGTTGCTGAGAAGTATTTTAATTCCTTTTGGTTCTATTGCTGAGAAGTATTTTAATTTCTTTTGGTTCTGTTGCTGGGAAGTATTTTAATTTCTTTTGGTTCTGTTGCTTAAAAACAAACTAAAAAGAGGGACACAATCTTTACCCATGATTTCTCAAAGAACCATAATCCACTTTAAAGACTATAAGTTGCCTTTACCCAGTATTCAACATGATTTAAAGGAAAAATATATTAGCCTATAAGTAACTATCTCACCCTAACCATATTTCAATAGTATTCATTGGATTATCTTATTACAGAGTAACATATGAGTATATGAACACTCTCTACCATTGGCACACTACCAAAACTTTTATGGCAGAGGATGTACCAGTACCCCAAGGAAACTTTAGGTCATTCTCTTATGGACAACTTCAGACAAAATTATACATCTGGATCACTCTAAAGAAATAATGTGCATAAAAGTTTATTTTTCCTTCAGACAAATCTTTAAAATACATACAAAAGAAGAGTATATGCCTTCCAACCCAATACCATCCCACCTTGTAAAAAGGTTTTCAGATGAGCCTCCCCTATCACCGTGCAAAGCACTCTTTAATACAAACCAAAATAGGTGACTATGGACAAGAAGCCTCTGATGGAAAAGGGGTTTAAGAGACTAACCTGTCAGGATACCGAACATGTATGTTGGCAGTAGGTATCAGTTTGTGGTATGACTAGGAAAACCCATCAGGGTACTGAACAGGCTTGTTGGCAATGGGGCATTCTACCTGGGGAAGGCACCTCTCACTAATTATCACAACTACCCCACCAGAGTACTGAACAGGCTTACTGGTAGTGGGTTCTGGTTGAAACATGTCTCATCTATACTTGTCTGATTGAAAAATCCACTTTTTGCCATGTAAAACAAAAGGAGTAAAGGTCATTATTGGCTCTCCAAGCAAATGTCCATTTGAGAATCACCCTAAGTCAACTTACCGGTCTGACATCTAAATCCTACACTATATAAGAAGGAAACTTCTTAAGAGTGGAGCCCTAACTAGGGAACCTAATCTACTCGTATTGTGAAATTTATCTATAGCATCCAATGATAGTAAAATTCTGAAGCAAGTTAGGTGGGATCTGTTATTTTGGCAAACATATATGTATTCCCCTGTTTCACAGCTGAATGCTACCTCTGTCAATATTCCATTAAAATAAGGGCAATTTCATTTTTTGGCATGAGATGCAAACACAGATGTATTCCCCTATTTCATTGTTGAATGCTACCTCTGTCAATCATCTATTCCAACAGGGGCAATTTCATTTTTTGCATGATATCATATGATAAGTGATAAGATGTACTTCTAAAATTTGATTGATTCCTTTTACTCTTGTCATCTTTTCTCCATTATGATATCAAATGTTGAATATTCTTGCCTACAAAGATACAACATCTTTGACATGGGGGAAGGTCAAAGAGCCCCTTCAGAACTCTTTTTCAGACTCAAATGATCACTCTGCACAAAAGAAGATACACACATCAGAAGTACAGGACTATCCCCTACCAAGTTTTCAAGAAGCTTCAGTCTAAAAGGATGAATTTTGACAAATTACAAGCAGTCACATATACTATGGGCATCGATCACACAAAGGTGAAAGCAAAGGTAAAATGGTATTTATTTTCCTATGCTCATAAAAATACAATAAATACGAAAAGCTGTACTAAATCCTACGACCTTAATATTGAACCCATGCACCTATCCCTCATACCTATATTCCTAAACCTAATTAACACTCTCATAGCTCTTGAACATAGTTAAAGGAAAAAATCATATCAAAATATGAAGCATGCATAGAAATGATAACCCACGAATATATTTCGTCCTCAAGCAAATTCACTAACCTATCGTATATCATGAACCATGATCCAACATTAATTTCCCCCCGAACGTCCAATCACCTATTATAAAATGATGCTCTGATACCCGATGTCTTATCCTCATCATTACAGTAATGGGTAGATAAGAAATGGCTTATCTGGTGGCGAAGTCATCCAGATAAACCTCTTTTGGTCGTAATTTTTCCTTACAACACCCTCACTCAAACTTACCATCCGCAAAACCATCACCATACTTCTCCCTGTCGTGATCTTTTCTCTAGTTTTGAGCCTACTCCTTTCTGGTACCAAACCCTCCATCAATTCACTACACCCTTGTGCTACAGCCCAACCCTTTTCTCAACTTATAACGATGGTTGTTACGAGACACGAGCCGGTTTTCCAAGTTTATAGGAAAACTGAGGAATACCAATTATGTTAAGAAAAATATGCTAGATTGGGGTGGATACCATTTCTAGAAAAGTTTACAGGTTGGAACGAGAAGATATATTAGGAATTTATACAACGATATGATGGAGAGACGACATGTATAGGAAACCTACAACTGATAATTAATGAAGCAACAATAAGGGAGGTTACGGGACTGCCTAGCAGAGGAGATAAATACTTCAAAGATGTGGGAATTAACAAAGAGATGTGCCAAAAATTCTTGAAGGCAGATCATCATCATCCCCACTGGAAGAAAGGGATCCCTAGAAATTACATCAAAGAAGAATACCACCCAATGATTACCAGTCTTCAACAATTTGTCACCTGTGAAGGTAGATATGTCGTGACTTTCATTTATCACCTTAGGCTCCTATTGCATTTTGAAGGAGGCCCTGAAATTGATTTTCCCTATTTTCTATGGATGAGTTTGAATAAAATGGTAAGGGGTGTTAAATCCATCTCCAAAATAGAAAAGACTAGCATCTACCATCAAGGTTTCATTAAAATGCTAGTTTTGCATGAGCTTAGGAAACATAGGGTTAGTTGGAAAACCCTTATCACACAACACCTTCCCACTGGAAACAAATCTATGGAGGAAACCCAGCATGGTCCAAAGAAAAGTAAGGAACTCCGAGAGAAAAAGAGCAATAAGGATAAAACAACTCCACCATCATCTAGGGTAGTGAGCCAACATGAAAAGGTAGGGTCCTCCTCCATGATCAACAAGACTTCTAAAAGCTCTGAATTAAAAGGTAAAAACAAAGTAGTTGAGGAGACTTCCACGGTGGCAATTGAGAAAGAGGACCATCAGAAAATGATAAAGAAAAGGAAGCATAGCTCAGAAACTAAGAGTAAACAGTTTGTGGCACAACCCCCTGTCACCACTTCACAATTAGAGAGGAAGAAAAGGAAGCCTACAAGCATTCCTGATCTGGTAACTCCTTGTAAAAGAACTACATGGAGCATGGCAAAGAAGGCAAAAACAATAGTTAGCCCTCATACACAAGAATATCCAATCGACCTTACCTCCCCTTCTAAGGATCTACCAATTCAAGATGACATCCCTTTTCTGACTGAAGAGCAAGCCACTATTACTCTATGTGGGATGAGGGAGGAAGTCGAGGAGAGGGAGTGCACCCAGCCAGCAATGGTAGAATCAACAAAGAAATTGACAAAAGAACAAATGAAGAAAAGCATTTGGGAATTACAAAAACAAAATCAGGAACTCCAATAGGAAGTAAAGGAATATCAACTCTTGGATAGATATGTCAAAAAGGAAAATGAGCAGTTGAAAGAAACTAGCCAACAAATTCAAGACGACCATGAGGAGACCTCTAACAAGCTCAAGAAGGTATTAAGACTCCTACAATATGTTAGGGTCATCAAAAGGGAGCTAAGAGAAGAGGCTTCAGCCATCAATATCATTGATCCACCCAAGTAAAGAACACAGTCTCAAGTTTTGAAAATTTTGGGTTTTGTTTTCAATTGCATGAGGACATGCAATGATTTTGGCATCGGGGAATGTTGAAACCTGGAATTGACATTCTTATTACCCTATTTTACTCTTCACCTATACCTTTTTGGACCTATCTAAAGCTTGAGTGAATGACAAGAATGCTATCACTTTCCAGTATTAAGGTCATAAGGTAAAGTATGGTTAATTCATGTATTTTGTGGTTTATTGAGTTAAGGAATTAAATATTTCATGTACTAATGCTCGATTTTTCATATGATCTTTGACCCCTAGATGACTAGCGTTCATGTACCATCTCAGTTGTAATCCAGTACCTACGCACCAAGATTGTTGCTGACTGATCTGGTACCAAATGCATCCTAAATATTACCTGTGGTGATTTAGTACCAATGAATAGACTCTGTTATGATCTGGTACCAATGACCATGCTCTGTGATGATCCGGTACTACCTTTTGCACCCTATCATGATCCGGTACCATCTGCCTGTTACAATCCGGTACTCATATGGAAGATCCCAATGCACTAAGTTAAGTGCCAGATCTCGCCTAAGTCAAATGGTGGTAATCTATTTTCTATGATAAGGACAGTTTGTTAATTGCCTCATCCTCATGCACTTTGTGTCATGAGGATGATGCTGAAGATGTAACCGAATGATAAAACTTAAACAACTGATTGATTTGCAAATCCCTTCGCCTCCTTGTGTTTCATGATGCAGACTATTAAATATCCATGGAAAGGATGGTAGAAGGAGAGGAGAGTTAGCATATTATCAATGTGTAAGCAACGTATGACAATATAGAACATTTCTAAGTAAAGATTAATGAAAATCCATTTTATCCCCATATTCTGATTATCTATGATTGGGAATGAGTTGAGTTGTTAAAGAGAGTTTTGATTTTATGTGTTGAAGTGTGAGTGAGAGTAATGTGTGCATTAGAAGCAAGCTTCTTGTAGACTTCAGCAGCTGACCTGTTGAAGCGGTAAGGGCCCACCGCCCAACAAAGGCCAGCCTCTTTGTAGATTAGCATTAGTATTTGTTTTCAATAGTCTAAATATTGACTTAGCTAAAGATTTAATTATGTTTGATGATAGTAGTACAGTTTAGATTAAGATTACCATTTTATAATTGCTTAGATCTTTAATTACTCTATTTTTTGCATGTGCTATGTTTCTGCTCTCATGAGTTTGGTTTCCTTGAGTGATCATAGTTGTTGGTAGCAATAGTCAAAACTACTTGGAGAAGACCTAGTGAAGTTCATTGTGAACCACAGCAGAACCAATATATTGACTGTTGAACTACCTATGCTATGATGATTGATGTGTGATTTCCTTTCAGAAAGTGTGGATTGCATAATTAGTTTCTAGGTAAGACATCAGAGTTGATCTATCAAACCAATTCCATCTCATACTTGCATGTGCCATAATGGAATAAATGCCTCTCTATGAAAGACAACCAAAGTACATTGTAGTTTTCTATTTTGATTTGTTTCCAGCCTGCATAATCTAGTTTAATTCTATACTCGTGACATTAGGAATTACCTTTCTTACTGGTGTCTTGTAACTCTATTGATTACGAATCCCATATTGATAATTAATGAGTGCATTATATTAGACATATAAGTAGCACAACACTTACTGAAGTATTTAGACCCCATGAGTTGATCAAGGAGGTCGTCGATTCGAGGAATCGGGTACCGGTTTCTGACTATGATTTTATCCATAGCCTGGTAATCAATGCAGAGTTGTCAGGTTCCATCTTTCTTCTGTACCAACAGGATTGGGCTCCTACAAGGTGATGAGCTGGGATGGATGTGCCCCTTGTGGAGCAGTTCTTGGATTTGTTGATTGATCTCCTCATTCTCTAATAGAGAGCGACAATAGACTAGCCCATTGGGCAGCGGTGCACTGGGGGTCATATCGATGGGGTGCTTGACTTGGCAGATGAGAGGTTCCCCGGTAGGTGAGGAGAAGATATCTGAGAATTCTTCCACAACCTTATCTACTTGATTCTGTTGTGTGGAGAGGTAGGCCGCAGAGACCCTAGATGTGGTTGTGATCTTTCGCCTATTCTGAGAGAGAATCATGAAGAAGAAAAACTTCCCCATCTGAGAGATGACCTTTCTGCATTGCTTATCAGAGATCAAGGAAATATCTCTAGGTGGGACTGCCTCAAGTATCCTTTACAATTTCCTGTTCAAAGTAATAATAACACTATGAGGCCTAGATTCATATACAACATGATGTTTCCATAAATAAGGTTGGCCCAAAATAAAATCACAAACTTCGAGAGGAGAAACTTCATACAATACCTCTCCTTTGAAGGGCTTGATGTTGTATGACAGTCGACACTATTGGCTGACGCGGAGATCTCTTCCTTGGCAGAGCCATCCAATGGTGTAGGGTTGTGGGTGAGGCATTGTGGGCAAGTCTAGTCGATTGATGACCTTTGCAGAGATGAGGTTCTTCTGGCTACCACTATCAATGATGAAGTGCAGTAGGGTGCCTTTTACCCACATTTGTGAATGGAAGAGGCACTCTCCTTCTTCTGGCTCATCTGGTTCACCAAGCTAGACCTTGGTGGTAGCAATGGTGGCACTGGGTTCCACGTCAATGATCCGTCTTCGCCTTTCTATTTCTGGCTCAGAGTCAAACTCTGCATCTGATTCAGAGGCTTTCACTTCGACCACCAACGACTGCTTTGTGCGACAATCAACTGTGTTATTCCAAGGGCTCTTGTGGAAGTCAAACCACTTCCCGGTATCTTTATTTGTCTTTCCAATGTCCTTCTTTTCTTGCAGATTGGACCGGTTGTCCTGATACTATCCATCTTTTCTCTGTCCTTTGTTTTTTGGGTTGGGGCTGCCCTTTCCTGGCTTTTGTTGTGAGGGGTTCCCAGGCCCAAATTGCCGCATCTTTTGTTTGAGCTTCTTCTCTATTTTGACGGCATATCGGTATGCCGCGCCCAAGGATTAAATGTCTAGAAATTCCATTTCAGTATGGATGTATCTATATAGAGCACCGCGATACTTGAGCACCAGATGTCTCTCTGAATCTTTCATACGTAGCTTGGTGCACAAGGTATGGAAGATATTTGTGAAATCTGGCACTGCTTGGTCTCTTTCTTGCCGCAATGTGGTCCATTTGGTATATAAGTCGTCATAACTTCTGACAGGGTAGTATTGTTCCTTAATAGCATCTCTGAAGGAATCCAAGGTGGCCATGACTGTAAATAATGAGGGCTACTCTGTTTCCTTTTTCTCACATAACGTTTCCCACCAATATTTGACATGCGGGTTGACTTTGAGGAGCACAAAAGTAATCTATTCTCTATTCAAGAAGTTATGGATGAAAAAATACCCTTCTAGCAGATTCAACCACTTGTCTACAACGTATGCATATATTTGACCTTCCAATATAGGAATATTGAAGTTTATTTGTACCTTGAAGGGGGTGGCACCTCCGCTCGAAGAAGATGTGTCGCCTGTTGGTAGCCACCAAAGCATTTGTGTGAAACTATCCATCATCTCATTCGTCTGTTGTGTGAGGGATTGCTCAATCAAAAGTTTGAAAGGATCTTCTGTCCCATCATATTTCTTTTTTCCTTCCATGAGAGGTCTCTTGGGCATGCGACAAATTTTTTCCTCAAGAGAAACAAGCTCAAGACCCAACTCTTTGTACTCTGACCTCATTGGGGACATGCATTAAGATGACAAGGAGCATATCGCTCTGATACCACTAATCCAGATTTTAGGAGCAAAAAGAAATGAATACAGATTATTAACAGATTCTTAACACAAAATAACATAGATACAAGAAAATTGGTTTTCTATTCAATAATGAAATAAGTTGAAACTGTAAAATGCAGCGGAAACAAGCTTGCTAGAATGGTGGTGGCTTCTCTCTGGGAAGAGATGTGATGGTTGCGCTCATTCGCAAGAAGATCATTACACTGAGGATCTGAATACCTTTTAAAATAAACAGGAATGCGAAAAAACCTACACATCCAAAAAGATAACCCTAGGAGATGAAGCGCCAAAAGTCATGTGGTGATCCAGATGGATATCGGTGGCCACCCAACTTTTCCAACTGGCTCAAAATAGTTTTTTGACATTTTTGGTAATTTACTATTTTTAGCAGTTTTTTACTTCCGAGGCCATTTTGAGGGCCTAAATGAAGGTTTTTCGGTATCGAGCTCCTCATTAATAGTCAAAGGCATGATTGAGCCCCCAAAATGAATCTCCTTGGTGATACCTTTCCAACGGGCTATCACACACCTAAAACAAAGATCGTATGCAAAAGTTACGACCCCGAGAAGTTGATGTACTAGCTTACCCAAACGGGGCCCACATGACTTTTGGCATTTCATCTCCTAGGGTTAGGTTTTTGGATGTCTAGGG
>JZKD02S1858974.1:0-24122 GCA_000966675.3 Picea glauca | reverse complement strand
TCTGCAACTCTGGACTGTGTGATAGCTCGTGTTTCAGCATCTTGCGACCTCGGACTGTATGGCTGCTCCGTGTTTCAGCATCTGCGATCTCGGGCTGTGTAGCAGCTCCGTGTTTCAGCATCTGCGATCTCGGGCTGTGTAGCATCTCTGTGTTTCAGCATAGGCTTTGAATGCAAATCTGCAGTTCTGGACACTTATGCACTTCTAATCAATGGTTAAGTATAAAAGTAATGTAGAATATCATGCAGAACAGATTAAACATGTAGTGATGAGAAAGGACGTTGTATACCTTGGAATGATCAGATGGAATGATAGTATAAGTCTAAATACAGGTGATTCAGGGTATAATAATGGCAAAAGGTATGGGCAAAAAGATACAATATGAGGTCCTAACATAAGCCCACTACAGTCAAGTGGCAGGACACTTTGGTGTCGAAAAGACAGTGGCGATGCTACAGAAACATTTCTACTGGACGAAACTTAGACAGGAGGTTAGCAAGTATATTAGGTCCTGCACTGCCTGCGCTATTGCCAAACTGACCACTAAGAAACAGGGCTTGTACACCCCTCTTCCTACTCCTGACAGACCATGGGAATCCATCTCAATGGACTACAAGTTGGGCCTCCCATCCACCAAGTGGGGAAATTATTGTGTTTTTGTGGTTGTTGATCGCTTTTCTAAGATGGTGATTTTGGTTGCCTACAAGAAGAGCATCACATCAGAGGCCACTGCCAAGCTCTTCTTTGAACGAGTCTGGGTACATTTTGGAATCCCACAAACCATTGTCTCAGATCGGGATAGTTGATTTCTCAGCACATTCTGGTCAAGCCTCTGGTCACTGCTGGACACCAAGCTCACCAAATCCACGGCCTTCCACCCCCAGACAGATGGCCAAACCGATGTTGTAAATCGAAAGATTGTGCATATCCTTCGCATGTATAATTCAAATAACCCTCGCACATGGGATGAGAGCCTTCCTTATGTCCAGCATAGATGCAATCGATCCTTGCATAGCTCAACCGGCCACAGCCCCTTTCAAGTGGGGTTGGGCTTCCAACCATTGGGTCCCATAGATGTTGCACTTCCCCTTGTGGTCACCTCGACTGACTCATCTCCTGCTCCAACTGAACCTGACAAAGCCACTCGATTCATTGAGCGGATCCAGCACATCTGCCAACAGGTTCAAGATATCCTACAGAATTCCAATGACAAGTACAAACAACGCCATGATCAACATCGGGTGCCGCATAAGTTTCAGGTGGGCGACAAAGTTTGGTTGCACTTGCAGAAAGAACGCCTTACAGGACCCCATCGGAAGCTTTTCCCACTCTGTTATGGACTGTACACTATCACCAAGGCCATGGGGGATAATTCTTTTGAGCTCAACATTCCTCTTTTCCTTGGTTTGCACCTAGTGTTCAACGTGGATCTCCTTCGCCCTTACTTCCCACCATTATTGGACACCTCAGAAGTAGCAGATCAATTGACACCAACAGAGCTCAACCCTGACTGCATATAACAGGAATCCAATGATCATATTGTGGAAAGACAGATAAAGGGCACTCGACAACAAAGGATCCATCTTTATCGAGTCGTCAAAACAGGGCAGCTCCTGCACCAAGGCAAGTGGCTCACCCGGGGCCAAATTCAGCGGAAATTTCCTCATCTAATGGGGGAACTCAACACAATGGAGACCATTGATTCCTAAGGAGGGAGGATTGATCCAGATGGATATTGGTGGCCACCCACCTTTTCCAACTGGCTCAAAATAGTTTTCTGACATTTTTGGCAATTTACTATTTTTAGATGTTTTTACTTCTGGGGCCATTTTGAGAGCCTAAATGAAGGTTTTTCAGTATCAAGCTCCTCAATGATATCCAAAGGCATGATTGAGCCCCAAAAATTAATATCCTCGGTGATACCTTTCCAATGGGCTATCACACGCCTAAAACAGAGATCGTATGCAAAAGTTACGACCCCGGGAAGTTGATGTACTAGCTTACCCAAACGGGGCCCACATGACTTTTGGCGTTTCATCTCCTAGGGTTAGGTTTTTGGATGTATAGGGTTTTTGGCATTCTTTATTATTGTAAAATTTCCTTCAAAGCCTCATTGTAACCTTCTTCTTGCGAATGCACGCTGTCGTCACATCTCTTCTCAGTGATAACCCGCCAGCATTCCAGCAAGCTTGTTTCCGCTGCATTTTACAGTTTCAGCTTATTTCGTTATTGAATAGAAAACCAGTTTTACTATATCTCTGTTATTTTTTGTTAAGCACCTGTTAATAATCTGTATTCATTTTGTTCTGCTCATAAAATCCAGATCATGTGGGCCCTGTTTGGGTAAGTTAGTACATTAACTTCCCAGGGTCAGGTCGTAACTTTTGCATACGATCTTTGTTTTAGGAATATGATAGACCATTGGAAAGGTATCATCGAGGAGATTCATTTTGGGGCCTCAATCAGGCCGTAGGCTATCGTTGAGAATATCAATCCCCAAAAAAATTCATTTAGGCCCTCAAAATGGCCCCAGAAGTGAAAATTGCTAAAAATAGTAAATTGCCAGAAAATTGTTTTGAGCTAGTTGGAAAAGGTGGGTGGCAACTGATATCCATATGGATCAATCCTCCCTCCTTAGGAAGAAATTGTCTCCATTGCATTGATTCCCCCCATCATATGAGGAAATTTCTGTTGAATTTGGCCCTGGGTGAGCCACTTGCCTAGGTGCAGGAGTTGTCCTGCTTTGACGACTCAATAAAGTTGGATCCTTTGTTGTCGAGTTCCCTTGATCTGTGTGTCCACAATATGACCTTTGGATTCCTGCTGGATGCGGTCGAGGTTGAGCTATGTTGGTGTCAGTTGTTCTACTACGTCTGGAGTGTCCAATAATGGTGGGAAATAAGGGCGAAGGAGATCCACATTGAACATTGGGTGCAGGCCAAGGAAAGGAGGAATGTTGAGATCAAAACAATTATCCCCCACGATCTTGGTGATGGTGTATGGACCATAACGGAGTGGATGAAGCTTCTGATGGGGTCCTGTAAGGCGTTCTTTCTACAAGTGCAACCAAACTTTGTCTCCCACCTGAAACTTATGTGGCACTTGATGTTGATCATGGCGTTGTTTGTAATTGTCATTGGACTTTTGTAGGATATCCTGAAACTATTGATGGTTGTGCTGGATCCACTCATTGAACTGGGTGGCTTTTTCAGCTTCAGTTGGAGTAGGAAATGAGTCGGTCAAGCTGACCGCAAGGTGAAGTGCAGCATCTATGGGACCCAATGGCTGGAATCCCAACCCCACCTAAAAGGGGTTGTGGTCGGTTGAGCTATGCAGGGCTCGGTTGTAGCTATGTTGGACATAGGGAAGGCTCTCATCCCATGTGTGAGGTTGCTTTGAATTATTCATGCGAAGAATATGAATAACCATTTGATTTACGACTTGGGTTTGGCCATGTTTCTGGGGGTGGAAGGTCAGGTATTTTGTTAGCTTGGTGTCCAGCAGTGACCAGAGGCTCGACCAGAATGTGCGAAGAAATCGACTGTCCCTATCTGAAACAATGGTTTGTGGGAGTCCAAAATGTACCCAAACCCATTCAAAGAAGACCTTGGCAGTGGCCTTTACTGTGATGCTCTTCTTGTAGGCAACTAGAGTCACCATCTTAGAAAATAAGTCAACAACCACAAAAATATAGTCATTTCCCCGCTTGGTGGATGGGAGGCCCGACATGTAGTCCATTGAGATGGATTCCCATGGCCTGTCAGGAGTAGGAAGAGGGGTGTACAGGCCCTATTTCTTAGTGGTTGGTTTTCCAATAGTGTAGGCAGTGCAGGACATGATATACTTGATAACCTCCTGTTGGAGTTTTGTCCAGTAGAAATGTTTCTGTAGCATCGCCACTGTCTTTTCGATGCCGAAGTGTCCTGCCAGCCGACTGTAGTGGGCTTCCCAGATCATCTTCGCTCACTCGCTTGATGGAACACAGATATGGCTTAGACGACACAACAACCCATCCTAAAGATATAAATTATCAACAACTATGTTTTCACCCAACATTGGGTAGGTGGTGGTGAACTCCGGGTCTGTCTCATAGAGTTTGGGCCATCCAAAGGTCTCCTGGACTCAAGAGTCTAGAACTGTGGTGAGTTTCACGACTGGTGTTCTGATGAGGCAATCAACGATATGATTGGTGCTTCCTATTTTATACTTGATGTTGAGGTGGAATCGCTGCAAGTATGTGGACCACTTTTGATGGCGATCATTCTGCAATTTTCCTTATGTCTGCATAAACTATAGTCGCTTATGATCAATGTGGATGACTGTCTCCTTCCCAAGAATGTAATGTCTCCACTGGCGGCAGGATTTCACAATGGAGTACATTTCTTTGTCGTAAGTAGCGTACTTACGAACAACATCAGATAATGTCTCAGTATGATAGGCCACAGGGTGGCCGTGCTGAGTGAGAACGATGCCCATAGCATAGTCTGAAGCATCTGTCTAGATCTCAAAGGGATGTTGCAGGTTTGGTACTGAAAGTATTGGGGATTGGCACAAGCATTGCTTCAAATCATTGAACACTTGTTGTTTGGACTGGCCCCACTCAAATTTTGCCTTACCACCAGCCCTGGTGATTTGGCTGAGGGCCCATGCAATATGGGAGAATCCCAACACAAACCTGCGATAGAAATTGGGAAGGCCTAAGAAGCTCCAAAGCTCAGTGACTATGGTTGGGGCTGGCGAGTCACAGATGACTTGGATCTCGGCTAGATCCACATGTACACCATGTTGATCAATGATGTAGCCCAAGTAATGGACCTTGTCCATGCCAAAGGAACATTTTTACAAGTTGGAGTATAGCTTGTGTTGTCGCAGGGTGTGCAGAACCTGCTGAATATGCTACAAGTGTTCATCCCAAGTCTTTCTGTAAATCAGAATGTCATCCAGATACACCACTACAAAATTATTGGTGAATGGTTGCAGGATACCATCCATCATCCTCATTAAAGTGGCAGAAGCATTTGTCAAACCAAAGGGCATGACCAACCATTCAAAAAGGCCTTCCTTTGAATTGAAGGCGGTCTTCCATATATCTATCTGTTCTATCGGGACCTGGTGGTAGCCAAACTTCAAATCAATCTTACTGAACTATTTAGCCCCTGTGAGTTGATCAAGGTGGCCGTCGATTCTAGGAATTGGGTACCGGTTTTTTACTGTGATTTTATTCAGAGCCTGGTAATCAATGTAGAGTCGCTAGGTTTCATGTTTGTTCTGTACTAGCATGATTGAGTTCCTGCAAGGTGATGAGCTAGGACAGATGTGCCCCTTGTGGAGCAGTTCTTGTATTTGTCGCTTGATCTCCTCATTCTCTAACAGAGAGTGACAATAGACTGGGCCAGTAGGTAGCAATGCACCGGGGATCAGATCAATGGGGTGCTTGACCTGGCAGTGCAGAGGTACCCCGATAGGGGAGGAGAAGATATCCGAGTATTCTTCCACGACCTTATCTACTTTCTTCTGTTGTGTGGAGAGGTCGGCTGCAAAGACCCTGGATGTGGTTGTGATCTTTCTCTTATTCTGAGAGTGAATCATGAAGAAGACAAACTTCCCCATATGAGAGATGACCTTCTTGCATTGCTTAGCAGAGATCAAGGAAATAGCACTAGGTGGGACTGCCTCAAGTATCTTATATAATTTCTTGTTCAAAGTAATAATAACACTACGAGGCCTGGATTCATATACAACATGATGTTTCCATAAATAAGGTTGGCCCAAAAGAACATCAAAAAATTCGAGAGGAGAAAAATCACACAATACCTCATCTTTGAAGGGCTTGATGCTGCATGACAGTCGACACTATTGGCTGACGCAGATATTTCTTCCTTGGTGAAGCCATCCAATGGTGTAGGGTTGTGGGTGCGGCATTATGGGCAGGGCCAGCCGCTTGATGACCTATGCAGAGATGAGGTTCTTCTGGCTACCGCTATCAACGATGAAGTGCAGTAGGGTGCCTTTTACCCACATGATCCATATGCATATTGGTGGCCACCCACCTTTTCCAACTGGCTCAAAACAATTTTCTGACAATTTTGTCAATTTACTATTTTTAGTAGTTTTAACTTCTGGGGCCATTTTGAGGGCCTAAATGAAGGTTTTTTGGTATTGAGATTATTAGTGATAACCAAAGGCATCATTGAGCCCCCAAAATGAATCTCCTCTATGATACCTTTCCAACGGGCTATCACACACCTAAAATGGAGAACGTATGCAAAAGTTACGACCCCGGGAAGTTGATGTAGTAACTTACCCAAACGGGGCCCACATGACTTTTGGTGCTTCATCTCCTAGGGTTAGGTTTTTGGATGTCTAGGGTTTTTGGAATTCTTTCTTATTATAAAAATTCCTTTAGAGCCTCATTGTAATCTTCTTATTGTGAATGCATGCTATCATCACATGTCTTCTCAGAGATAAGCCGCCACCATTCCAACAAGCTTGTTTCCGCTGCATTTAACAGTTTCAGCTTATTTCATTATTGAATAGAAAACCAGTTTTACGGTATCTCTATTATTTTGTGTTAATCACATGTTAATAATCTGTACTCATTTCATTCTTCTCATAAAATCTGGATCAGTGGTATAAGAGCAGTCTGCTCCTTGTCGTCTTAATGCATGTCCCCAACGAGGTCAGAGTACAAAGAGTTGGGTCTCAAGCTTGTTTCTCTTGAGGACAGAAGCTCTCGCATGCCCAAGTGACCTACCATGACAAGAGAAAAGAAATATGATAGGACAAGAGATCCTTTCAAACTGTTGATTGAGGAATCCCTCACGCAACAGAGGAACGAGATGATGGAAACGCATATTCTTCGAACAGGAAACGCATATTCTTCGAACAGAAGCGTCGCCCCCTTCAAGGTACAAATAAACTTTGATATTCCTATATTTGAAGGTCAGATATACACAGATGTTGTAGATAGGTGGTTGAATCTACTAGAAGGGTATTTTTCTGTTCATAAATTTTCGAATAGAGAAAAGATTACTTTTGCGCTTCTCAAAGTCGTTCCCCATGTCAAAGATTGGTGGGAAACTTTCNCTATTAAGGAACAATACTACCCTGTCGGAAGTTATGATGGCCTATATACCAAATGGACCACACTACGGCAAGAAAGAGACCAAGCAATGCCAGATTTCACAAATATCTTCTATACCTTGTGCACCAAGTCTGGTATCAAAGATTCGGGGTGGCATCTGGTGCTCAAGTATCACGGTGCTTTGCATAGATACATCCAGACCAAAATGGAATTTCTGGAAATCTCATCCTTGGGCAGGGACTACCGATATGCCGTCAAAATCGAGCAGAAGCTCAAACAAAAGATGTGGCAATTTGGGCCTGGGAACCCCTCACAACAAAAGCCAAGAAAGGGTGGCCCCAACCCACCAAACAAAGGACAGAGCAAAGATGGACAGTATTAGGACAACCAGTACAAGCTGCAAGCAAAGAAGGACACCAGAAAGACAAAGAAAGATACCAGGAAGTGGTGCGATTTCCATAAGATCCCTTAGCATAACACTGTTGACTGCCACTCAAAGTAGTCACTGGTGGTCAAAGTGAAATCCTTTGAATGAGATGTGGATTCTGACTCCAAGACAGAACCAGAAAGGGAAATATGGATCATTGACGTAGAACGCAGTGCCACCGTTACTACCACCAAGCTCCAACCTAGTGAACCAGATGAGCCAGAAGAAGAAGAGTGCCTCTTCCATTCACAGATGTGGGTAAAAGGCACCCCGTTGCACTTCATCGTTGATAGAGATAGACAAAAGAACCTCATATCAGCAGAGGTTTTCAAGCGGTTGGCCCTGCCAACAACACCGCACCCACAACCCTACACCATTGGATGGCTCTGCCAAGGAAGCGATCACCGCGTCAACCAACAATGTCGATTGTCGTATGACATCAAGCCCTTCAAAGACAAGGTATTGTGTGATGTTTCTCCTCTCAAAGTTTGTGATGTTCTTTTGGTCCAACCTTATTTATGGAAATGTCATGCTATATATGAGTCTAGGCCTCGTAATGTTATTATTACTTTGAATAGGAAATTGTACAGGATACCCGAGGTAGTCCCGCCTAGTGCTATTTCCCTGATCTATGCTAAGCAATCAAGGAAGGTCATCTCTCATATGGGGAAGTTTGTCTTCTTCATGATTCACTCTCAGAATAAGAAAAAGATCGCAACCACATCCAGGGTCTCTGCGGTCGACCTCTCCACACAGCAGAAGAAAGTATATAAGGTCATGGAAGAATACTCAGATATATTCTCCTCACCTACAGGGTTACGTCTACACTTCCAGGTCAAGCACCCCATCGATCTGATGCCCGACGCACTGCTTCCCAATGGGCCAGTCTATCATCGCTCTTTGTTAGAGAATGAGGAGATCAAGCGTTAGATCCAAGAACTGCTCCACAAGGGGCACATCCACCCCATCTCATCACCTTGCGAGAGCCCAATCATGTTGGTACAGAAGAAATATGGAATTTGGCGACTCTGTACTGATTACCTGGCTCTGAATAAAATCACTGTCAGAAACCGGTACCCGATTCCCCAAATCGATGACCTCCTTGATCAACTCACGGGGGCCAAATACTTCAGTAATACTAATCTAAAGTTTGGCTACCACCAGGTCCTGATAGAACAAATAGATGTATGGAAGACCACCTTCAAGTCAAAGGAAGGACTTTTTGAATGGTTGGTCATGCCTTTTGGTTTGACAAATTCTCCAGCCACTTTCATGAGGATGATGGAAGATATCCTACGACCATTCACCAATACTTTTGTAGTGGTGTATCTGGATGACATTCTCATTTACAGAAAGACTTGGGTCGAACACTTGCAACATATTCAGCAGGTTCTGCACACCCTACGGAAGTGAAAGCTATACGACAACTTGGAAAAATGCTCCTTCGGCATGGATAGAGTCCATTACCTAGGATACATCATTGATCAGCATGGCATACATGTGGATCCAGCCAATTTCCAAGTCATCCGTGACTGGCCAGCCCCAAAAACACTCACTAAGGTTCGGAGCTTCTTGGGACTTGCTAATTTCTACCGCAGGTTCATGTTGGGTTTCTCCCATATTGCATGGGATCTTAGCCAAATAAATAGGGGTGTTGGTAAGGAAAAATTTGCGTGGGGCCAGTCCCAACAACAAGTGTTTGATGATTTGAAGCAGCGTTTGTGCTCAGCCCCAGTACTTTCACTACTAGATCTGCAACATCCCTTTGAGATTGAGACAGATGCTTCAGACTATGCTGTGGGCGTTGTTCTCACTCAGCACAACCACCTCATGGCCTATCATAGTAAGACACTTTCAGATACTGTCCGTAAGTACCCTACTTACAACAAACAAATGTACTCCATTGTGCAAGAATGCCTCTAGTGGAGACATTACATTCTTGGGAAGGAGACAGTCATCCAAACTGATCATAAGCCACTACAGTTCATGCGGACACAGGGAAAATTGCAGAATGACTGCCATCAAAAGTGGTCCACATACTTGCAACAATTCCACCTCAACATCAAGTATGAAACATGAAGCACCAATCATGTTGCTGATTGCCTTAGCAGACTTCCAGTCGCGACACTCACCATGGTGTTAGAATCTTGCGGCCATGAGACATATAGATGGCCCCAACTCTATGAGATAGACCCTGACTTCGCCACCACCTACCAAATGTTGGGTGCAAAAGAAGTTGTCGCTAATTTCCATCTTCAGGATGGGTTGTTGTGTCGTCTGGGCCATATCTATGTTCCATCAAGTGAGCGAGTGAAGATGATCTGGGAATCCCACTACAGTCGGGTGGCAAGACACTTTGGTGTCGAAAAGACAGTGGAGATGCTACAGAAAAATTTCTACTAGCTGAAACTTTGACAGGAGGTCGACAAGTATATCAGGTCCTGCACTGCCTGTGCTATTGCCAAAACAACCACTAAGAAACAGGGCCTGTACACCCCTCTTCCTACTCCTGACAGGCCATGGAAATCCATCTCAATGGACTACATGTCAAGCCTCCCATCCACCAAGTGGGGAAATGATTGTGTTTTTGTGGTTGTTGATCGCTTTTCTAAGATGGCGATTCTGGTTGCCTGCAAGAAGAGCATCATAGCAGAAGCCACTGCCAAACTCTTCTTTGAACGAGTCTGGGTACATTTTTGAATCCCACAAACCATTGTCTCAGATCGGGATAGTCGATTTCTCAGCACATTCTGGTCGAGCCTCTGGTCATTTCTAGACACCAAGCTCACCAAATCCATGGCCTTCCACCCCCAAACAGATGGCCAAACTGAGGTTCTAAATCGAATGATTGTGCATATCCTTCACATGTATAATTCAAAGAACCCTCACACATGGCATCAGATCCTTCCCTATGTCCACCATAGCTACAATCAAGCCTTGCATAGCTCAACCGGCCACAACCCCTTTCAAGTGGGGTTGGGATTCCAACCATTAGGTCCCATAGATGTTGCACTTCCCCTTGCGGTCACCTCGACTGACTCATCTCTTGCTCCAACTAAAGCTGACAAAGCCACACGGTTCATTGAGCAAATCCAGCACATCCGCCAATATGTTCAGAATAACCTACAGAAGTCCAGTGACAAGTACAAACAGCGCCATGATCAACATTGGGTGCCTCATAAGTTTCAGGTGGAAGACAAAGTTTGGTTGCACTTGCAGAAAGAATGCCTTACAGGACCCCATCAGAAGCTTCTCCCACTCTGTTATGGACCAAACACTATCACCAGGGCCGTGGGCAATAATTCTTTTGAGCTCAACATTCCTCCTTTCCTTGGCCTACACCCAGTGTTCAACGTGGATCTCCTTTACCCTTATTTCCCACCATTATTGGACACCCCAGAAGTAGTAGAACAACTGACACCAATAGAGCTCAACCCCGACTGCATACAACAGGAATCTAATGATCATATTGTGGAAATAAGTATCAAGGGCACTCGACAACAAAGGATCCATCTTTATCGAGTCATCAAAGCAGAGCATCTTCTGCACCAAGGCAAGTGGCTCACCCGAGGCAAAATTCAGTAGAAATTTACTCATCTAATGGGGGACCTCAATGCAATGGAGGCCATTGCTTCCTAAGGAGGGAGTATTGATCCAGATGGATATCGGTGGCCACCCACCTTTTCCAACTAGCTCAAAATAGTTTTCTGACAATTTTTGGCAATTTACTATTTTTAGCAGTTTTAATTTCCGGGGCCATTTTGAGGGCCTAAATAAAGGTTTTTCGGTATTGAGCTCCTTAATGATAGCCAAAGGAATTATTGAGCCCCCAAAATGAATCTCCTCAATGATACCTTTCTAATGGGCTATCACATTCCTAAAACAGAGATCGTATGCAAAAGTTACGACCTCGAGAAGTTGATGTACTAACTTACCCAAACGAGGCCCACATGAATTTTGGCGCTTCATCTCCTAGGGTTAGGTTTTTGGATGTCTATCGTTTTTGGCATTATTTATTATTGTAAAAAGGCCTTCACAGCCTCATTGTAATATTCTTCTTACGAATGCGCACTTCCTTCACATCTCTTCTCAGAGATAAGCTGCCACCATTCCAGCAAGCTTGTTTTCGCTGCATTTTACAGTTTCAGCTTATTTCGTTATTGAATAGAAAACCAGTTTTACTGTATCTCTGTTATTTTTTGTTAAGAACGTGTTAATAATTTGTACTCATTTTGTTATGCTCATAAAATACGGATCACCACATTTGTGAATGGAAGAGGCGCTCTCCTTCTTCTGGCTCGTCTGGTTCACTAGGATGGAGCTTGGTGGTAGCAACGGTGGCACTGGATTCCGCATCAATGATCCATATTCCCCTTTCTGGTTCTGGCTCAGAGTCAGACTCTGCATCTAATTAAAGAGGCTTTCACTTCGGCCACCAGCAACTTCTTTGAGCGATAATCAACAGTGTTATGCCAAGGGCTCTTGTGGAAGTCACACCACTTCCCGATATATTTCTTTGTCTTAGCAGTGTCCTTTGCTTGCGGCTTGGACTGGTTGTCCTAATACTATCCATATTTGGTCTATCCTTTGTTCTGAGGGTTGGGCCTGCCCTTTCCTGTATTTTTTTGTGCGGGGTTCCTAGGCCCAAATTGTCGTGTCTTTTGTTTGAGCTTCTGCTCGATTTTGATGGCATATCAGTAGGCAATGCCCAAGGATGAGATGTCTAGATATTCCATGTCAGTTTGGATGTATATATGCAGAGAACCGCGATACTTGAGCACTAGATGTTTCTCTGATTCTTTGATACCCAGCTTGGTGCGCAATGTATGGAAGATATTTGTGAAATCTGGCACTGCTTGGTCTCTTTCTTGCTGCAATGTGGTCCATTTGGTATATAAGTCATCATAACTTCCGACATGGTAGTATTGTTCCTTAATAGCATCCCTAAAGGAATCCCAGGTGGTTGTGACTGTAAATAATGAGGATTCCTCTATTTCCTTTTGCTCACAGAACGTTTCCCACCAATCTTTGACATGGGGGATGACTTTGAGGAGCGCAAAAGTAATATTTTCTCTATTTGAGAAATTATGGACAGAAAAATATCCTTCTAGTAGATTCAACCACTTGTCTACAACATCTGCATCTATCTAAACTTCAAATATAGGAATATCGAAGTTTATTTGTACCTTGAAGGGGGTGGCAACTCCGCTCGAAGAAGATGCACTGCCTGTTGGTAGCCACCGAAGGATTTGTGTGAAATTATCCATCATCTCGTTCCTCTGTTGTGTGAGGGCTTCCTCAATCAATAGTTTGAAAGGATCTCCTATCCCGTCATCTTTCTTTTCTCCTGCCATGAGAGGTTTCTTGGGCGTGCGGGAGCTTTTGTCATCAAGAGAAAGAAGCTCAAGACCCAACTCTTTGTACTCTGACCTCAATAGGGACATGCATTAAGATGACAAGGAGCAGACCGCTCTAATACCGCTGATCTAGATTTTATGAGCAGAATGAAATGAATACAGATTATTAACAGATTCTTAAGACAAAATAACAGAGATACAATAAAACTAGTTTTCTATTCAATAATTAAATAAGCTGAAACTGTAAAATGCAGCGGAAACAAGCTTGTTGGAATGGTGGCGACTTATCTCTTAGAAGAGATGTGACGGTTGCGCTCATTCATAAGAAGATCATTACAATGAGGCTCTGAAGGCCCTTTACAATAAACAAGAATGCCAAAAACCCTACACATCCAAAAACCTAACCCTAGGATATGAAGCGCCAAAAGTCATGTGGGCCCCTTTTGGGTAAGTTAGTACAGTAACTCCTCGGGGTCGGGTCGTAACTTTTGCATACGATCTCCATTTTAGGCATATGATAGCCTATTGGAAATGTATCGTCGAGGAGATTCATTTTCGGGCCTTAATCATGTTGTAGGCTATCATTGAGAAGCTCGATCCTGAAAAACCTTCATTTAGGCCCTCAAAATGGCCCCGAAAGTTGGAAAAGGTGCCAAAATTGCCAAAAAATTGTTTTGAGCCAGTTGGAAAAGGTGGGTGGCCACCGATATCCATCTGGATCAATCCTCCCTCCTTAGGAAGAAATGTTCTCCATTGGGTTGAGTTCCCCCATCATATGAGGAAATTTCTGTTGAATTTGGCCTCGGGTGAGCCACGTGCCTTGGTGGAGGCGTTGCCCTACTTTGACGACTCGATAAAGATGGATCATTTGCTATCAAGTTCCCTTGATCTGTGTCTCCACAATATGATTGTTGGATGCCTACTGGATGTAGTCGGGGTTGAGATCTATTGGTGTCATATGTTCTACTACGTCTGAGGTGTCCAATAATGGTGGGAAATAAGGGCGAAGGAGATCCACGTTGAACACTGGGTGCAGGCCAAGGAAAGGAGGAATGTTGAGCTCAAAAGAATTATCCCCCAAGGCCTTGGTGATGGTGTATGACCTATAATGGAGTGGATGAAGCTTCTGATGGGGTCCTGTAAGGCGTTATTTCTGAAAGTGCAACCAAACTTTGTCTCCCACTTGAAACTTATGTGGCACCCAATGTTGATCATGGCGTTGCTTGTACTTGTCATTGGACTTTTGTAGGATATTCTAAACTTGTTGGTGGATGTGTTGGATCCACTCAATGAACCGGGTGGCTTTGTCAGCTTTAGTTGGAACAAGAAATGAGTCAGTCGAGCTGACCGCAAGGGGAAGTGCAACATCTATGGGACCCAATGGTTGGAATACCAACCCCACCTGAAAGGGGTTGTGGCCAGTTGAGCTATCCAGGGCTCGGTTGTAGCTATGCTGGACATAGGTAAGGATCTCATCCCATGTGAGAGTGCGCTTTGAATTATACATGCGAAGGATATGCACAACCATTCGATTTACGACCTCAGTTTGGCCATCTGTCTGGGGGTGGAAGGTCGTGGATTTGGTTAGCTTGGTATCCAGGAGTGACCAGAGGCTTGACCAAAATGTGTTAAGAAATTGATTGTCCCTATCTAAGACAGTGGTTTGTGGGAGTCCAAAATGTACCCAGACCTGTTCAAATAAGAGATTGGCAGTGGCCTCTACTCTAATGCTCTTCTTCCAGGCAACCAGAATCACCATCTTAGAAAAGCGGTCAACAACCACAAAAAAAAAACCATTTCCCCGCTTGGTGGATGGGAGGCCCGGCATGTAGTCCATTGAGATGGATTCCCATGGCCTATCAAGAATAGGAAGAGGGGTGTATAGGCCCTGTTTCTTAATGGTTCGTTTGGCAATAGCGCAGGCAATGCAAGACCTGATATACTTGATGACCTCCTGTCGGAGTTTCGGCCAGTAGAAATTTTTCTATAGCATATCCATTGTCTTTTCGACGTTGAAGTGTCTTGCCACCCGATTGTAGTGGGCTTCCCAGATTATCTTCGCTCGCTCTCTTGATGGAACACAGATATGGCCTAGACGACACAACAACCCTTCCTGAAGATAGAAATTATCGACAACTATGTTTGCACCCAACATTTGGTAGGTGGTGGCGAAGTTTGGGTCTGTCTCATAGAGTTAGGGCCATCGAGAGGTCTCATGGTCACAAGAGTCTAGAACTGTGGTGAGTGCCGCGACTGGTGGTCTACCGAGGCAATCATTTTTTCCTGTTTTATACTTGATGTTGAGGTGGAATTGCTGGAAGTATGTAGACCACTTTTGATGGTTGTCATTCTGTAATTTTCCTTGTGTCTACATAAACTGTAGTGGCTTATGATCACTATGGATGACTGTCTCCTTCCCAAGAATGTAAGTCTCCATTGGTGGCAGGCATGCACAATGGAGTAAATTTCTCTATCGTAAATAGGGTAGTTATGGACAACATCGGATAGTGTCTCACTATGATAGGCCACGGGGTGGCCGTGTTAAGTGAGAATGGCACCCAAAGCATAGTCTGAAGCATCTGTCTCAATCTCAAATGGATGTTGCAAGTCTGGTACTGAAAGTACTAGGGATGATCACAAGCGCTACTTCAAATCATCGAACGCTTGTTATTGGGACCGTCGCCACGCAAATTTTTCCTTACCACCACCCCTGGTGATTTGGCTGAGGGCCCATGCAATATGGGAGAATCCCAACACAAACCTGCAATAGAAATTGGCAAGGCCCAAGAAGCTTCGAAGCTCAGTGAGTGTGGTTGGGGCTGGTGAGTCACGGATGACTTGGATCTTGGTTGGATCCACATGTACACTATGATGATCAATGATGTAACCCAGGTAATGGACCCATGCCGAAGGGTCATTTTTCCAAGTTGGAGTATAGCTTGTGCTGCCGCAGGGTGTACGAAACCTGTTGAATATGCTGCAAGTGTTCATCCCAAGTCTTGCTGTAAATGAGAATGTCATCTAGAGACACCACTACAAAATTATTGGTGAATGGTTGTAGGATATCATCTATCATCCTCATGAAAGTGGTCAGAGTATTTGTCAAACCAAAGGGCATGACCAACCATTCAAAAAGGCCTTCCTTTGACTTGAAGGCAGGCTTCCATACATCTGTCTATTCTATCGAGACCTGGTGGTAGCCAAACTTCAGATCAATCTTACTGAAGTATTTATCCCCCGTGAGTTGATCTAGGAGGTCGTTGATTCGAGGAATCAGGTACTGGTTTCTAACTATGATTTTATTCAAAGCTCGGTAATCAATGCAGAGTCGTCAGGTTCCATCTTTCTTCTGTACCAGCACAATTGGGCTCACGCAAGGTGATGAACTGGGATGGATGTGCCCCTTGTGGAGCAGTTCTTGGATTTGTCACTTGATCTCCTCATTCTCTAACAGAGAGTGACGATAGACTGGCCCATTGGGTAGCGGTGCACCGAGGGTCAGATCGATGGGGTGCTTGACCTGGCAGTGCAGAGTTACCTTGGTAGGTGAGGAGAAGATATTCGAGTATTCTTCCACGACCTTATCTACTTGCTTCTGCTGTGTGGAGAGGTTGGCTGCAGAGACCCTGGATGTGGCTATGATATTTCACTTATTCTGAGAGCGAATAATGAATAAGACAAACTTCCCTGTCTGAGTGATGACCTTCCTGCATTGCTTAGCAGAGATCAAGGAAATAACACTAGGTGGGACTGCCTCAGGTATCTTGTACAATTTCCTGTTCAAAGTAATAATAACACTACAAGGCCTAGATTCATATACAGCATGACGTTTCCATAAATAAGGTTGGCTCAAAAGAACATCACAAACTTCGAGAGGAGAAACATCACACAATACCTTGTCTTTGAAGGGCTTGATGTCGTATGACAATCGACATTGTTTGTTGACGCGGAGATCGCTTCCTTGGTAGAGCCATCCAATGGTCTAGGGTTGTGGGTGAGGTGTTGTGGGCAGGGACAACCGCTTGACGACCTCTGTAGAGATGAGGTTCTTCTGGCTACCACTATCAATGATGAAGTGCAGTGGGGTGCCTTTTACCCACATTTGTGAATGGAAGAGGCTCTCTCCTTCTTCTAGCTCATTTGGTTCACCAGGATGGAGCTTGGTGGTAGAAACGGTGGCACTGGGTTCCATGTCAATGATCTGTCTTCCCCTATCTGGTTCTGGCTCAGAGTTAGATTCTGCATCTAATTCAGAGGCTTTCACTTCGGCCACTAGTGACTGCTTTGAGTGACAATCAACAGTGTTATGCCAAGGTCTCTTATGGAAGTCACACAATTTCCCGGTATCTTTATTTGTCTTTCCAGTGACCTTCTTTGCTTGCGGATTGGACTGGTTGTCCTGATACTGTCCATCTTTGCTCTGTCCTTTGTTTTGTTGGTTGGGGCCACCCTTTCCTGGCTTTTGTTGTGAGGGGTTCCTAGGCCCAAATTGTCGCGTCTTTTGTTTGAGTTTCTTCTCGATTTTGATGGCATATCGGTAGGCCGCGCCCAAGGATGAGATGCCTAGAAATTTCATTTCAGTCTGGATGTATCTATGCAGAGAACCACCATACTTGAGCACCAGATGTTGCTCTGAATCTTTGATACCCATCTTGGTGTGCAAGGTATGGAAGATATTTGTGAAATCTGGCACTGCTTGGTCTCTTTCTTGTTACAGTGTGGTCCATTTGGTATATAAGTCATCATAACTTCCAACAGGGTAGTATTGTTCCTTAGTAGCATCCCTAAAGGAATCCCTGGTGAATGTGACTGTAAATAATGAGGGTTCCTCTATTTCATTTTTCTCACATAACGCTTCCCACCAATCTTTGACATGGGGGATGGATTTGAGAAGCGCAAAAGTAATATTTTCTCTATTCGAGAAGTTATGGACAGAAAAATACCCTTCTAGCAGATTCAACCACTTGTCTACAACATCTACGTCTATCTGACCTTCAAATATAGGAATATTGAAGTTTATTTGTACCTTGAAGGGGGTGGTGCCTCCACTCGAAGAATATGTGTCGTCTGTTGGTAGCCGCCGAAGGATTTGCATGAAACTATCCATCATCTCGTTTCTCTGTTGCGTGAGGGCTTCCTCAATCAACAGTTTGAAAGGATCTCTTGTCCTGTCATCTTTCTTTTCTCCTGCCATGATAGGTCATTTAGGCGTGCGAGATCTTTAGTCCTCAAGAGAAACAAGCTCAAGACCCAACTCTTTGTATTATGACCTCATTGGGGACATGCATTAAGATGACAAGGAGCAGACCACTTTGATACCACTAATCCGGATTTTATGAGTAGAACGAAATGAATACAGATTATTAACAGATTCTTAACACAAAATAACAGAGATATAGTAAAACTAGTTTTCTATTCAATAATGAAATAAGTTGAAACTATAAAATGTAGCGGAAACAAGCTTGTTGGAATGGGGGCGGCTTATCTATGAGAAGAGATGTGACGACTGTGCTCATTCGCAAGAAGATCATTACAATGAGGCTCTGAAGGCATTTTACAATAAACTGGAATGCCAAAAACCCTAGACATCCAAAAACCTAAACCTACGAGATGAAGCGCCAAAAGTCATGTGGGCCCCGTTTGGGTAAGTTAGTACATTAACTTCTCGGGGTCGGCTCGTAACTTTCGCATACGATCTCCATTTTAGGCGTATGATAGCCTATTGGAAAGATATTGTCGTGTAGATTCATTTTTGGGCCTCAATCATTGTGTAGGCCATCATTGAGAAGCTCGATCCCGAAAAAACTTCATTCAGACCCTCAAAATGGCCCCAGAAGTGAAAACTGCTAAAAATAATAAATTGTCAAAATTGCCAGAAAATTGTTTTGAGCCAGTTGGAAAAGGTGGGTGGCCACCGATATCCATTTGGATCACTCCTCATGTGTCTCTTCTCCCTCTGACACTGAAGCTATCTCTTCTTATTTCTCTGGAGGTAACTCAATCTTTGCTCCCTCTGGATGTAGTACTGCCTCCCTCTCTGGGAGTGCCTCTACATACACTGGAACTACTTCCATGCCTGCTCCCTCAACATCTCATGGATCGAATCATGTACTGGGACTACTACAACTTCTCTCTCTGAGTCTCATACTAAATCTTCGTCCATCACATGGTCCATTACCATATCTTGCGTTAATGGTCTCTGGAAATGTCTCTACTATTTGGCATGGTCCCATCCTGGGAAGTACATTGCTCATAGAGACTACCTCTCTGAGAAACATTTATGGTGATGTCACTCCATGCCATCATGATGGAAGGTCTTTCCCTCCATGTCTGATTCTTTGCATGAGCTATATGACTCCCTCTAAGTCATACTTCAAAATAGATCATGTAACCTGCCATGTGATCTCACTGTCCACTAACTAGGTCCCCCTTCTGGTGATTGCGTCAGAAAGAGAGAAGATCAAGGGGATTGATCTCCTTTTCTCTTTCATTGCTTGAACACTAGAAATATTGATGACATGCATAACATTATTGAGCACCCGTACCAGGGAAAGTGGCTCAAATACAATAATACATCTTCCAAGCTCTCATACCAGGGAAAATGGCCCTTCTACAAGGAAAATAAGAAATTTGGGCTCCCATACCACTCCCATACCAGGGATAATTTCCTTCAAAGAAATAAGGGTTCCCATATCATGGATAACGACCCTTGCTTCTAGTTGTCTTGCTACCCAATGCCTCTGTTGTCATCTTCAAGTCTTGACTGCTGTAAAAAAATATGTTGCGGTCCAATGCTTGAAATCAGTCTTGTACATAGCCCAGAAAAATATCACCGCCATTAGTGCATATATCGTGTAATTATTCATTCTATGAAAGATAACATGACTTGTTAGAACATCACTAATAATAACACTCAACCCTGACTCAATGACCACAATATAAGATGGACTTATAGTTGCTTTTGTTGCATCTACCACTGCAATTCTAATATCTTCCTTTTTCAAGGCTGGAGCATCATTAAAACCGTCTCCCGTCATTCCACATATATGCTTCTTTTCCTGAAGCCATTTCACTATCTCATACTTGTGTTCCAGAAACACCCCAGCGAAGCCATCAACCTTTTCAATCAATTCATCCACAAGAACGGATGCAATTGATGCATCCTTATCATTACCGAGCAATGAAGATGAAGGGTACATGTTTGTACCCATTCCAAGCCTTCGCCCTGTCTTTTTGGCAATGACAACTCAACCAATATTTATACATGTACATTTGAATCCAATTCCTTGGTGTTTGTGAAATTAAAGATTGTGACATTGCATGGACTGGTGCTCTTGCTGACTTCCTTGCTTCCAGTCATTCTTTTGATTGAGCCCATTATATTTAATCGAGATGACCTCTAATATATTCCATCTCTCCCTCAGTCACCGATTGCATCTACTTTGACACTTACACTTAAATTCAAATACCCATGCCATGGATTGGCACTTACGCTTGGGTCTATGGCTTCAAATATGCAGACTGGGCATCAAAGGCCGGCCCAATCCACGTCAATGATAAATATTTTGACCGAATGCATTTCTATATATCGGACGACATGGATTTTAGTCCTAGGTAGTAACATTCTGAATTAACATTAATTCATAGATACATCAACAAACATGAACTCCGTATTTTATGAGAGTTACGTAAACCAGAAATATAGACAACGGTTACCACTCTGACCGGTTTAATTAGAATTTATTCCACATCGATTCCAATTGCATGAAGTTTCTCGTTCGGATGTCTTCTACCTGAACAATCGATTTCATACTCCCAAATCCATTTCAACGATATTGTCCTTTGTCCACCGAATGTATCCTCCATCGTGAGTTAATGTCAGATCAGAAATTGATCGACCACCAATTAACGAACAATGGTTACTATCGAGACAAATTGAGTACTTAGATTCACTATTAAAACAACATACCATCTTGGATTCATCTCCAGTCATTTGTCAGTTGTATGCGTAGATCGCTTTAGTCTTGAAGGGGAAGAATAACTCTTATTTTTATTTCTATAAGTAGGGTTTCTTAAGATTGATTTTATCAAATATACACTAGAATTTAAAGATAACTGGTCAAAGTAAGACAACAGAATCCACGCCACTGGAATATACACTCGATCTTTCATCTATGTGTAGGTCGCTTGAGTCTTTTAAGGAGAGCATAACTATGATATTGATATGTAAGCGAATTCTTGTGATAAAGCTGTAGAGGATGTGGGATTTGTACTCAATTATGTCGTTGTAGTGAATGGATAAGGATCAAGATTGCTTTCTCAAACGACAAGAAAATATGAAGGCAATGGCACATCTTTCAGGAAGATGTAGAAATCTTCACAAAAAACACAAGTTGTCTTTCATCACATCTCTAGGAAGATGTAGAAATCTTCACAAAAAACATAAGTTGTTTTTCATTTCTTGGGATCATAAATTATGCATGAAAAATTAGATTTGGGTGCATAATAGCTTATTGAAAAGCTTACAATGATGAAAACAACATGAAATGGAAAATAGATGTTAAAAAGAAAGAAATGGGATGCAACATAGATGCACAATAAGGATCAAGATTGCTTTCTCAAATGACAAGAAAATATGAAGGCAATGGCACATCTTTCAGGAAGATGTAGAAATCTTCACAAAAAACACAAGTTGTCTTTCATCACATTTATGAGGAAGATGTAGAAATCTTCACAAAAACCACAAGTTGTTTTTCATCTCTTGGGATTATAAATCATGCATGAAAAAATAGATTTAGGTGCATAATAGCTTATTGGAAAGCTTGCAATGATGAAAAAAACATGAAATGGAAAATAGATGTTAAAAAGGAAGAATTGGGATGCATCCTTCCTTTTTAACATTGAAGAAAAAAACATATGCAAATTTGATTACAAAATTAGACATAATTTAAATGCAAAGTAGATGTGGAATTCTTGCAAAAGATGCAAATTAACACAAAATGGGATGGAAAAACAAGAGACTAAGACATTGTTATGTAACCCATTTTCTAATTTGCATAAACTAGAGTGTAAAATAAAAGACATAATGTTGTATTCTAATGAAATTTTCTACTCCATAAACACTTCTATAAAAAATAAAATAAAATTTAATGATCAATTTTGAATTAATAATCTCATCCAAATTATTTAATTAATTGAGTTGAGGCTCTTTCTACAATTCAATATGAGGGAAATATGTAATTCCTTCCGTGTTCAACATGAAGTTGACAAGTAGTATTTATTTCAATGTCTACCTTTAGTAAAATATTTTTATATTAGCTATATATGTGTGTGATGATGGTGGTGGTGGTTAATGTCCACTAAAAACAAATTTGGTTTATTGTACCTTAAGAAAGGTAATGGAATTAATTGGGTTTCTTTAAAATTCTATTTTTATGATAACAAATATTTAAGAGAAATGTTCCTAAATCACCATATTTTTTATGAGTGAAAAGGTTAGGAAGGTTGGTATTGTAAAATATATTTTGAAATTGAGATCTAATGTGGGTGTACGCACCACAATCTTTTCATCTTCAACCCTCTTAGTGTCATCACTTGATAAGAAATTATTTCAACCCATGATGTTTTAGGATTTTTTGAAGGCTTTGTTTCTCTATGGAGTTCATGAGAGTTTGTCCTTATTTTGACAATGTTGATTTTCTTCTTTATGCTAGTCTTTCTACATCCTAGTATGAGGGAGATGTGTAATTCCTCTAGTGCTTAACATGGAGTTGACACATGGTATTTAAAAAAAATATTAATAAAAAAAAAAAATTCCATGTCAGCCACTAATAAAATATTTCAATATCAACTAAATAGTTAAGAACAAGTGTTTCCTCCTAAGAAGTCACAAGTTCAAATCCATAGGGGGGTAGGGTATGTATACCACACCAATTTGGTACGATTAAAACATTTCAATGGTGTGTTGCTAAGTATGACCATTTTAATTTTGAATTTATCATGAGTGAAGAGAAATAAAGTCTCTCTTTTAGATTGAAAAAACTTGAAAATATATTTACACGTAGAGAGATCCTATAAATGTATGATGAATCCAAAATTAACATAAATTTACTTTAGTGTGATCCTCAAATTTTCTTATTATATGGAAATGATTACTTTATTCAATTCAAATTATAGAGTACAAATTAAATATAATTTTTTAAAATTATGAAATTCTAAATAAATTTATACAAAATTTAATTTTAATTAATTAATTTTATCTATCACCTTATTGTGTTTAGAGATTGATTTTCCAATTCATGTAAATAAAATGTACAACATAACGAATATCCATATCAACAATATGGAAGTAACCCAGATCTATAAAATACCACGAATCTCTATATGTAATTTTTTTTTTTTTAATTTGAAATTGGGAAAAAATTGCAAATCCAATTTTAATCCTTTCATTAATAAATGCACAACAACTTATTTGATTTACATGTATTATATTAAATAAGTGTTTGTGGGAGAACACCTTACTCTTTTGGTTTTTGCATTTAAAAAATAAAAACTAAAATATCAAGTCTTGCTATTGGTCAATCATCCCTATAATTCTATAGTGGTGTCCCATATTGAAAAGGGATTTGATTTAAATTAAAATAACACTACTTTTGGATTGTAGAAATGTACAAACCAACCACCATGCATATTCTTTATTTAAATTACTGGGAATTTGGAATTATTCCTCCTTTTTAAATATATTCTTCTTCCTTTCCGGTCACAATGAGTGAAACGTTGACTCTAAGAAGTCGTGTACAAGTTTTGCACGCTCTCTATAAAATTCCAAGAACGATATGTGTGAAATACAAACCCTAATTCTAAAGCAACAGAAATCAACAAACGTCCGATTTTCTTCAACATCTATTCTGAGAATTTCAGTGCTCTAACAGACAGCGCACCAAATCCCGTTAGTGCGCTATAATCATGGCAAACCTGAATCAACTTTGAAATGAGTGCATTTATTTTTATTTTTATTTTTTACAACTCTTTTACACCGAACGCTCAATTTCGCATTGGACCTTATGGAATCTCATCTATTTTCAAAGTGTTAAACCCTACTTCTAAGATCCACGCATACCACACGCTGGAGGCCCACGCCAACTCATACATGTTTTTACATTTTTTACACAATTTGCATATCAAACTTTTCATTGATTTTTAGGTTGTGCAAATTTAGGTGTTACCTCCATGTAATTTCTATACACAATTATTG